>CAJHQP010007300.1:0-32990 GCA_905132765.1 Moricandia arvensis
TTTTCAGACAAATTTTCATCTAGGAAGATATTTATGTCATATTCCGGTTCTTTGAGTGTTTGTGACGTCTCGTGGCACTAAAGACGGATTTTTTTTGAGTTAAATTCTACGTAATGAGAACGTGTTTTAGAGAATTTTTTCGTGTTTACGTGTAGGTCTCATGTTGACTTGTGTAGCCAAGGAATACCTTGGTTGTGTGAGGGTTTCGCAGCAAAGTTTGTTTTTTATCCGAATTAATCAAAAAGTGTTTCATATAAAGTTTTCTTTCGTATGCCGTGTTTATTGTTTGATACATTTTGCGGGCTTAAAGATGTTTTTGCGGTGGCGCAAGGGTTTTTTTAACTTGAGTATGGAAACATTTTGGTTGTTTGCGGATGTTTCACAGATAAAATTTTTGTTTTTTTTGATTATTAATTGTTTGGTTGTTAGGACTGAGTCTTGTTATGAAGATTTATTGTATGATTTCATTTTCTGGGTTATACGATAATTATTTGTGTAACATCACTGCGTTTTTAGACACATTGCGGATTATCATTTGACCGTTACGTGATTGGAAGAGCGGTGGTCGCTCAAATGTTTCGGCTTTGATGAAGGTTGGTGTTCTAGCGCATTAGCCGAGAACGTTTTGGTATGATTAGAACATGGGACTTTCATGTTAACATTAAGGTCAAGTTAGTTAGAATTGTCTTTAAGGGATGCCGAATTATGGTTTTGGCTTTACGGGAAGGGCATTAATGGGCCGTAGGGCTAAAAGATCGTTCGTTGAGATTGACTGCCAAGTTGGGCGAAATTTTCCGTGTTAGAATGGCCGATTGGTGGTAGAAACAATTTCCACTTAGGTCTCAGTTATTCGATTGATGTTCGTGTAATGCTTCCTTTTTGTCGTTATGAAATTTGATTTTGTTTTGTCTGAGGAAGAGAAGCCTAGAGGCTCGATACAGACCTTTTGCGGAGGCAGTTGCGGGATGATTACATGCTTGGATGTAACCGAGGGAATTGAATGGCATAAGCAGTTTTGAGCGGATGGATAAAGAAGAGACCAATTAGATCGTAGGCAAGAGATAAAGTCGAGATTTGGTCACCAAGGTCGGATCATACAACTTCTATTTTTTCTTATGAACTTGTCTATCACTCTTGTAAACATGTTATGTTTATTTTTTAAAGTTGCTTGTATGACATTGATCTTAATATATGAGGATTGTACGTTTAAGTTTTTTACAAGAAGGGCTTCCCATTAGAAGTAAATGAGAGTGTTCGCAGATTACTCGGTGATGTTTGCGAGCGAGGATTAGGTTTCCTCATTCCGTTTTTATTTTGGAAGTCGTTTTGCATGAAACCGATCTTGTTTCCCGTAGATATTTCATATACAACGTTTTAGTTATTACGAAAGTATTGGGTGACTGACATGGTGTGTTAATTGTTCTAGAAGGGTATAATTTATCTTAAACATTAACTTATTTCAAATTACCCTTCATCGTAATACAAAAAAATACTCTTGCCAAGAGAGATCATGTGTAGTATTTAGGGAAAAATCCACGCAGTAGAACTGACACACATTAGATTTATTATTTTCTAAGGACTAAGCTAGGTGAATTATATTTTTGTAACAAGTAATTCAATTTTAGGAAATATTCATTTTGGAAGGTATATATGCAATTGGAATTTGTTTTGATAATATTTAAATATGGATATGCTAATAATAAAATATGGAATATTTTGATAAATGACTAACTAGATGCAAATGTAATATGCTTAGATCTATGGTTTCTAGCTTAATGGATTTATAGAGAATATACCAAAATATGTAAATATTTATAGGAACTCAAATATTAACTATTCTGGACCTTTGTTTTTAACTCCACTCTCATATGCGAGCAAAATAGAAATACCATTGATCGTCGGCTAGGCCTGATGTCGATCAACATGAAATCAGAAGGAAGTTGTGAAGCGAGATTTGATATGTTCACAAAGCTAATAGACCAGCTCTCGCATGCGCCTAACAACTAGTTCAATGGAGTCTACTCTGGCAATAAATTACTCTCGTACTCGTCCATCTCCTATCTTTCGAGATCCTAGTTAGCTACTCTATAATGCAAGCATTAAGCACAACTCAATTGATGGTATTAAATTAAACCTAAGCAATCCTACTTTTGGGCTAATCCATGATTGTATCATTCAACCCTAATCTAGTTGATACTACTGAGACATAATTTAAAGTAAGAACAATATTCTTGAATATTAATGCATAATATAAAATACTGAGGTTCCAATAAAAATCTCCCTAAGGAGTATTGAATCTCTCCCCTAAAAATCCAAAAGTATCTTAGAAAAACTTCAACTCTCTCCGACACATCTCATGTGTGTAATACATAAGCATAAATATAAAGCCCTTAAAATCTTGTTCAAAACTTCGTCCAGGGGTAATCTCTAATTCTTGTGTCTTGTCTCTAACTAGCTTGAAATCGGCTGTCTTGTGAATTGATATCGATCGATGGCAAGTGTGCAGCATCGATCGATCTTGGTTTTGTTAACATCGGTCGAGCCAAGATGTGTCGGTCGATCGACGACAATCTTGTACTTCGACTCTCTCAATTGATCAGCTACGGATTATTCTCCTCTAAATGCTCCTAAAGCTTCCAAGTATCTTCATATATCTACAAACGTACCTGGACCTGTAGAAGACCTTAAAAACATAGCTAGACACACATAATAGACCATAAATAGTAGAGCCTAGGAATCATGGCCTAAAACTTGGTAATAAATAGGCTATATCAACTCCCCCATACTTAAACTTTTGCTTGTCCTCAAGCAAACAAGGCTATGAAAGAGGGTTTTTGGAAAAGCGAAGACTCACATAGTTTCTAAGTATAATTGTCACCTTCTTTATTGCAATCACATCCTATCAAGTCAATTCACAGAGAAACTTTATATTCCTATCCTAGTATTTAGCAACACAATTCATTTATTACAGCAAACTTAGCGAATACTAGTTGACTCGCCCCTCTACTGATTTCATTTCTTTGCATAAATAAAAGTGCAGGCTCTTACTGGGAGTATCGATCAAATGATACATGGTATTTTTACCCCTGCAAGTATCTGAACACAAATGTAGTCTTCTTCTGATTCTTTTCTTCTCTCTATTATCACTTCTTCTCAGTCAATGTCTCCCTTTCTTTTGAGGGTGTCATTTTATTTTTTTAATTGACTAAAATATTTGGATAGGCTTCCATGAATCAAGCTCTAATGGTTTTTGCCACATATCATGTCACTTCTTTTTGACCTTTATCTCTTTCTTAAAATCATATGATCAAGCTTTAATGGTTTTGTAGCCACCAAATTCTTGTTTGATTCCTTTTTTTAATCTGAGGGGAGAGAGAGGAGAATCAGAAGGCACATATACTTTACTTTCCAGGAATTGCAGAAGATATCCGATCCAGTGTATACCAAATCCCAAAGCAAGAAATAATGCAGGATTAGTGTTGGAATCAGATTTGGTTTCTTTCAAACTTTCTAACGCAAGTGTGATTATTGAATGATGATCCACTTTGGTATCTCTAGTAATCTTTGCAAAACAACCTTTCTAAGGAATAGTTTGCTAACAATAATAAATCTTATCATAGTCCCCTTCTTGACTTAATAAAACTTTTTGAAAAACTTATTATTATATAGTAAATAAGACTCAAAACAATCAAAAAGCATCAGTGAACCTCACCCAGACTTAGTTACACTGTCTCTAGTGAAATCCGCCCAAGATTGGTTAGGAAAAATTAAATCATAAGTAAATAGCTGTAAGTTATAGAAATCGATACCTCTTCTTGTAAGGAGAGAAACAATCGAATGGTAGACAATGGTGGTCGATCGATGGTCGCGATCCAATCGTCGACTGATGGGTGCTCTATGGTGTGATCGATGTTGGAATTCAAATAGTCTGTAAAAATAAAATAAAACTCGAAATAAATAGTAGTATAAGTAAAAACTAATTAAAAACTATAAACAGTGGGTTGCCTCCAACCTTAGCGCTTGGTTATGTTTTAAGCTCGACGTATTGAACATTTGACTTAGATGGAGGTAGATCAACACTTGGAAAATAAGCGTCTACATCTTTTTTGCTCTTCTGGAAACCAGTGTACCAAAGAAGCTTCTCATTGCTTCATCTCCTATGGCTTTCTCATTCTTTATTGATCTCCTTAGTAACCTCCACTGAATGCATTCTCCTCTGTAGATTCTTCAATACTGCTTTGTAGCATTCTCAGACTGGCAGCTGTAGTCTCAGATTATCCTCAATTTTTTTAGAAATATCTTCCTTCATCAGGCTCTGAGAAAAAGTCAATCTCAATTAATTTTGTCTTCTAATTGTCTGCTGCATACTTTTATCTGTCGAACTCAGTATCGATCGTTGGAATGTGTTGCCGTAATCGATGTCATTGAAAATCAAAAAAACCACATCCGCAAGAAAGAAAACACTGATACAACCAAGCACTCGCTCAACTCCACGAAAGAATCATCACACAGCACAAAAACAAGGACACCAAGAAAAGACCGACAGCCAGAAAAACAAAAAAAATAAAACAAAAAAAACAAACCAAAAAACCCAAACAACAACAAACACACTATGTCAAATCACAAATAAACATCAACCCAAATCAAAAACAACACACAATCCTCAACAACAAACCAAAAACACACACAATAACCAAAACTCAAAACCACAAGCTCAACGAAAAACAAATCGCACACACCAACTACCTCACACACCCACCCACACCCCCGAACCAATAAAAAAAATAATACAAAAACCCGATCAACAACCAAACAAAACCCAACACAACAATCACAAACACACCAAAACAACAAAGCAACCAACATCACCCAAAAAACAACAATAACAATCAAAACACCACACCAAAAAAAAAAGCATCCCATAACCAACACAAACCCTACAAAACTAACAAAAAAATAACCCAACAAAAACACACACAAACACCACCAACCACAAACAAAACCAACAAACGCACACAAAAACCAACCAAACAAAACACCAACCACAACAAACCACAAACACACAAAGCACACACCACACACACACACGACAAAAACACAGAAACACACCACAAAACAGCACACCACAACCCAACACACAACACACCACACACACACCCAACAGAAAAAACCACCACACAACAAACACACAAACAACCAAATCAACAACCACACACAACCGCAATCCAACACAACCCCAAACCCCAACAACACCCCACAACACCAACCCCACAACCACAAAAAAAAAAAAACAACACAACAACAACAAGACAACCAAAAAAACAACCACCAAAACAACAAACCACAAAAAAAAGAAAATACAAAACACACAAAATAAACAAGAAAAAAAACCAAAACGATACGGGATAACTCAGCAATCGACCGACAACTTCTTTACAAACAACATCGACCATCAAGAACTCTAGCATCGGACCAACATACACTCAACATCGATCCACAACATCTTACCCACATCGATCAACGGAGCAGACGAGTTTCAGATGGTTTGCGCCTATATGTAGTGGTTCAGAATAGAATGGAGGACTATTCATGACCTCAACAGTCATATGCGTAATTGCAGCAGCGTCAAAAGATAAGATGATTAAGGGGCTGTAATCTCCCTGATGTAGAAGTCATAAACAGCTGCATGAATTAGCTCAACCTGAAGCTAACGCGCATATCTGCTCAGAGAACGCTGGCTTGATTACAACCTTCCAAACTAGTGTCTACGCCAACAGGATCCACATTCGTCCTCCAGCTTTTCAGAGAAATGATTTTGCTATCAAGCCTGTTTTCTCGGACTTGTAGGCACAGACGCCCTACCATGGTGTTGCGGCATGAGCACCCTATGGATCATCTGGAGCGATTTGGAGTACAAGTGGACTGTATAAAAGCCAATGGAGTTCTGATGACTATATTTTCGTAAGCTCTTCAACTACTCACTTGCTGGAGAAAGCTTTCAATTGAGCTAATGCAGGCTACCACCAAGATCTCTGACATCCCTGGACTGACATCAAGAACGCTTTCTTGAACGAAAATTCTTATAGACGCGAGAGCAGAAGATCTAAGGAGCAGAGTTGCATATTTATCACAAGTTGATAACCAACTCGCACTGTTCAGTAGTCACTCTCTGATGAACTGTGCAAGCGATTGAGTAGTCAAAAAGTGCATATTCACACTCAGAGTGCGATCCAGTGCAGCTAATAATATTCCACACACTCAGGTGGTACTTCTAGGAGCACTACTGTATTTCTTCAGAGGTATATTGAGGCTGATACTAAGGTATAGGTACCGCTCAAGTCTGAAGTCCTTCTTTGGTAGAGAGAACATCAGTCTGACAGATATGGTGGACTTATGAATATATGATCTCTCCTCATTCAACGCACGAAGTAGGCAGTCCAGACTTCTGTGAATGACTGTTGATATTTCTTTCTGCCATTACGTATCTAGATGGTGAGAAGAAACATTTCGATCTGTTTCCATATACTGTTCAGAGCAGACATAACATATGTAGCTTAGTACTATCGAGAAACAAACTAATGATGCTCTTTTCGTAGGAACTGAGTGCCTAGGAGAATATCATTCAGCTCCTATGCTGTCACATTGTGCAACGAAGCCCTCCACTCTGATATGGCATACATTGAAAGTGGCCAGATAGGTACCCATCTCCTCGTAGGAGATGTTCAGTGTTCAGAACTTTCTCAATAAACTGCAAATCGGTGATTTAGACATGTCATACTGGATCACGTTATCAAGGTTAGAATTGCAACTCCATATGTAGAACATTTCGGATCTGATCAGAATTGGTAAGGATATTGCAATAAGGACTAGACTGATTACCGAATTACATTTGGTCACAAACAGTGTGTACAGGTTTCCAGAGACAAGATGAATTTTTCAACAGGAGAACTCCGCCTCTGGTTAATCAAGTAGTGTGCGTTCATATAATCCCGAAACACGAAAACTCTCGCAATGCAGATGTGGATCTTCATCACCGGACGGGAACTAAAAAGGGCCCATCAGAAACGGTAAACAAAACTGCAGTGACTTTTATTGACTCCATTGTGCCTCTAAGTCCGGATAGCCTCCTTCTTAGAAGCTCAAGGAATGGGCATAACGCAGATTGGCAAAACTGCTGTGCAAATGCGTTGACATCGTAGATTAACATTTATATTTTGGAAGTGTTTGTGATCAAACAGTTTACTATCTCGATATCACTCAGAGTGGATGTCGATCAACATGTGCTGAGGATGTACTCAAATGGCGGGTGCAAAGGATAGTCGAGGTCGGTTCTGTACCTCAACCTCATAGATACCGCATAGATTGTTCAGGTAAAAGAACTCTTTCCTACGAAGCATCACTCTGTGCACAGATTACAATGGAGAATTCAAGTGATACAAACAAGAATAGGAGGGCCATCCGGCTATCAGTGCCTCCACCTTGATAGAGCTTTGATTATGTTGATAGGAAAATAATCATACCCATAGAGAGTCCTTCGTGGCATACAGATCCTATTCCGATGGACTCAAACCTAACACTCAATTGGCCCAAATCGCTTAAACTTTGGGTCGCTCGTAGTGAAATGATTATACTCATCATCTGGCAATGAACTCTTCCTCGTTCATTGGATGACTTGTCTATAGACATATGGCTGCTCTCCTGGACATGACGTCGACTCTCTGTACTGACTGTGGTAACTAATCACTTATATACTTCCTCCGAGTACCCCGATCCCTAGATTGTGCATCTATCAATCCATACTTAAGTTGTGTGTGCTGGACGATCGAAGGGTGAAGCGGACAGTAGAATCATACTACACAGGAATGGTGTCTTTCTACTCTTTTGACATTCAAACAATCGGTGGAATTATCTGCATCTGGATCACCTCTAGTATCGGCAAAGCTTGACAATTCTAGATATCACTCTCGGAATAAGAGATAGTAAGGAGATCAACTCGAGCAGTGGTCGCTGACGACTCCTCGGACACATATAGTCGTGTATACAAACGCAGGAGAGGTGAACGCCTCACGTAATTCGTAGCTGATTCGCGGTAACCTCGATTGCCAGATTGTAGGTGATGATTGTGCGTCTAACTATGACAGTTCAGACCAGAAGAAAAACAGATCTGATCAATGGATCTTGATAGAGGAAGAGAGGGACATCTCAAAGAGGAGGCAAAAATCCAACATTCAGGCGCAGAGAAGCACTGACAAGGAGGAGGATAGCTTTTGCCCTAAAAGACTTTTTTAAAATTCTCTAGATATTTCATGATGAAGCTTATTATATCCACAGATTATGGATGTTTTTCAGGGAAACAAGGAACAGATGTAATATAGAAGCGAGTAAAAAAAAATAGTTTCAATTTTCACACGCTCTCCCAAGAAGGATGGTGGACAAGATACGCTGAAAACAGAGATTAGACTCATTGCTGTGCATAACAACATAGTAATGCTAATCGATAGACATAGGTGATCTGATAAGAAAATTTCTTGGTTCAACTACTCCACTATGATTCTATACGCGAAAACGAACCTATTCTGCGGAAATTCCGCGCTCCCATAATTTGACCACAAATAATCGATCACTCACTGGTTCGAGTGTAGAATGTACATCAAATATTCCCTCATATTGGCCAGTAATGCCATTTCATGAAGAGGTCATACATGTATACGCGTCTGACATAGCTTGCTTCAAGAATATCCTTCCAACGGATCTTTACGACACTTGTGACGGATTACGACTTGTCTGCTAGGAGTGATGATACTGGCTATGGGAAGGCGCGGATTGGTAAAAGATGGTCAGTGCCAGGTCAGAATGTCAACAATACCTTTTAGTCCGACACATTATGATTCCATCGGTGATGATGTTCCAACAGTCATTGAATGAGTAGAAGACTTTCTGATGAACACAACACCCGCATAATATTCCACTAGTCTAAGTAGCCTCGCGGAGCATGGTCTATAATCGCATTGACTTCTCGCTCTTCTGTAGATCTGTCGGTATTTTCATTAACCGTAGGAATTATGAAGTAGGTAAAATAGGTTAGTTGATATTGAGATGGTAATCTCATCTATGGAATGATCAAAATATAGGTTTTTTGGATGAATCCCTGTTTAAGGAATAAGGTAACAAAGCTATCGAACTGAAGGTGAATTGGTGGTATGACGTAGTGTAGGTGGTGGGCCAAATGATTTCGCGATTACGAGTTTGATGAGGTCGAATCACGATATAAGAGGAGGTGGATTCGATCGATTGAGCTATGCACTCGATGTGCGACAATATATCCCATCACGACCTTAGGAGACTCATCCTGCGCGCAAATCGCTACCATTGTTTTGAGTTCAACGAGTCGCGTGGATCTCGCGAAACTCGTATGGCCTCCCTCATCCTTCTGTATTTCTATATCTCCGAATCAGACATCGTACTTCACAATCGGACCGTAGAAAGCAACATATTAGTCGACCACAAGACCTACCATGCCTGATCTTGCACATACATACCCATCCTATCACCCGCACAATAGTCTAAAGTCACCGAAGATATCCAGAGAGAGCGACTAATGTATCGTTATTAACATCTAAACAGAGATTCCATAAAAAATATATATTTGATTCAATTAGAGATTAGATACAACATGTTTAACTTCATGATCACATATAGCTCCCACAAATGGCCATGAAATGCTTCCCCAGTTTGTATTTGAAGAGTTCAAATCTATCATGATGTCCATCCACATGGAAGTCTATTGGGACTACCAGGTATTGTTCTCTGCACTGCGAACATCTTTTTACCATCCCTTCCTGAGTTCACTCCTTGCAAGCCAGTCTCCGAATGTGAAAGAACGCTTGGAGGGTTCTACTTTCAGGTTCAGATTCCTTCTGCCCTATAAACTTTGGCATAATGTCAACTGATGATTCATGTCACAAAGGCTTCGATATTAGTTTCCGTGATGAAGCAATGGAACCACAATTCCAAGGATCACTTTTCTTCTTCAGGACAGGGTCTTCTGTTTCATCTTCTCTCTGAGGTGATTGAACATTATCTCTATATCATCATCTGTCTCCCTGTTTCCCTGAAAAAAACATCCATAATCTGTGAAAGTATAATAAGCTTCATCATTAGAATATCTACGAAGGAATTTTAAAAAGTTCTTTTTAGCAAAGCTTCCATCTCTTGTCATTGGCTTTCTGCGCTGATGGTTTGGGGATCTTTTTGCCTCCTCTTTGGAGTGCCCTCATCCTTCTCTATCAAGATCCATTGCTTCAGATCTGTTTTTCTTCTGGTCTGAAACTGTCATAGTTAGACGCACAATCATACTTGCATCGAAGGTTCGGTAGTCGAACTGGGTTTCTCTCCTGTTGATCGATGTTGAGGTCGCACTGTCGGTCGATTCTTCTATCTCTTTGTCGATTGAATTCACTGCGTCTGGGGTCGATCTACGTTGTTTGATTCAAATGAAGCCACTGATTTTCTACGCTTCACCTTCGATCGATGCAAACTTATTGGTGTCGATCGATGCAAATGAGAAGTGCCGAGTGATATGGAAATTTCCACATGAAAATCGTTGTCTTGGGGATTCTTTCTCTGAATTCCTGCCAGAAATCACCATCAATCAATGCATTGAGGTGGTGCTTTTTATCCAGCCTCTATTTTCTCCTTAATCAAGTATCATGTGTCCTAATGGTCTCACTTGTTTGTATCACTTGATTCTCCAATTTCTTCACATGTGTGCTGAGGTTTCGAACTTGGTATTGAGGTTGAGGTACAGACCATCTATCTTTCCATTGAAATCCACAGTCATCTTTTGTTTTCCCTCTAAAACTTTGTCAACCATTGCTTCAATCTTGCTTTCTTGAGCTTCTAGAGGAGGGTTCTGGTAGTAGGAAGATCCATAAGTCATGTTGTTGTTTAAGGGCTTTCGCTGTGAACTCTGATTGAAGTTACTTCTTTGACCATTACCATAGGATTTCCTGTTGAAAATTATCTTGTCTCTGGAACCATTCCCTTCAATGTAATTCGTATCATCTTCTTCAATCTCATCTTCTCCAGACTCAATTGCTTCTACTTCTGCAAAAGTAACATGCTTCTTGAGAAAATTCTGAACACTATCCTGGTTTCCTTGACTTCTTCAATCAGATCCTTGCTCATAGCTGGAGCTGATTTCCTTCTCTCAAAATCTGTGTTCATGGTATTGTTGCTAGATGCCAGATTCTCAATCAATCTTGAAGATTCTTCAGCGCTCCTGGTGCTGAAATTTCCCTCACTAGCTGTGTCCAAAGTCATCTGATACTGTAATCCAATACCTCTGAAGAAAGTTCTAAGAAGACCCGTGATGTGGAAAGTCTCTCTGGTGTGACTTGAATCGGATCCTTGAGTTTCTGAAAGATTCTGAAGGTTCTTGTGATAAAATAGCACTCTTGCTCCTTAGATCTTCTGCTCTCGCGTCATATAAGAATTTTCGCAAGAAAGCGTTCTTGATGTCAGTCCAGGATGTCAGAGATCTTGGTGGTAGCTGCATTAGCCAATATGAAGCTTCTCCAGCAAGTGAGTAGTTGAAGAGCTTACAGAAATATAGTCATCAAGAACTCCATTGGCTTTAATAACAGTCACTTGATACTCAAATCGCTCCAGATGATCCATAGGGTGCTCATGCCGCAACCCATGGTAGGGCGTCTGTGCTACAAGTCCGAAGAAAACAGGCTTGATAGCAAAATCATTTCTCTGAAAAGCTGGAGGACGAATGGTGGATCTGTTGGCGTAGAACTAGTTTGGAAGGTTGTAATCAGCCAGCGTTCTCTGAGCAGATTGCGCGTTAGCTTCAGGTTGAGCTAATTCAGCAGCTGTTTTATGCTTCTACATCAGGGATTACAGCCCCTTAATCATCTATCTTTTGACCTGCTGCATTACGCATATGACTGTTGAGGTCATGAAAGTCTCCATTCTCATTCTGAACCACTACAATAGGCGCAACCATCTGAACTCGTCTGCTACCGTTGATCGATGTGGGTAAGATGTTGTGGATCGATGTTGAGTGATCAATGTTGGTCGATGCTAGAGTTCTGATGGTCGATGTTGTTTGTAAAGAAGTGTCGGTCGATGCTGAGTATATCCCTTCGATCGATGCTTATCGTCGTTCTTTGCGGATCGTACGTCTGAGTTCATGTGGGTATGAGAATAGTAATTATTGTCCTTTATTGCTCCTGCTGGAGCTGATTTCCTTCTCTCAAAATCTGTGTTCTTGGTATTGATGCTAGATGCCAGATTCTCAATCAATCTTCTAGATTCTTCAGCGCTCCTGGTGCTGAAATTTCCCTCACTAGCTGTGTCCAAAGCCATCTGATACTGTAATCCAATACCTCTGAAGAAAGTGCTAAGAAGACCGTGATGTGGACAGTCTCTCTAGTGTGACTTGAATCGGATCCTTGAGTTTCTGAAAGACTCTGAAGGTTCTTGTGAAAAAATAGCACTCTTGCTCCTTAGATCTTCTGCTCTCGCGTCATATAAGAAATTTCGCAAGAAAGCGTTCTTGGTGTCAGTCCAGGATTTCAAAGATCTTGGTGGTAGCTGCATAAGCCAATATGAAGCTTCTCCAGCAAGTGAATAGTTGAAGAGCTTACAGAAATAGAGTCATCAGGAACTTCATTGGCTTTAACAACAGTCACTAGATACTCAAATCGCTCCAGATGATCCATAGGGTGCTCATGCCGCAACCCATGGTAAGGTGTCTGTGCTACAAGTCCGAAGAAAACAGGCTTGATAGCAAAATCGTTTCTCTGAAAAAGCTGGAGGACGAATGGTGAATCTGTTGGCGTAGAACTAGTTTGGAAGGTTGTAATCAGCCAGCGTTCTCTGAGCAGATTGCGCGTTAGCTTCAGGTTGAGCTAATGCAGCGTCTGTTTATGCTTCTACATCAGGGATTACAGCCCCCTAATCATCTATCTTTTGACCTGCTGCATTACGGCATATGACTGTTGAGGTCATGCAAGTCTCCATTCTCATTCTGAACCACTACAATAGGCGCAACCATCTGAACTCGTCTGCTACCGTCGATCGATGTGGGTAAGATGTTGTCGATCGATGCTGAGTGATCAATGTTGGTCGATGCTAGAGTTCTGATGGTCGATGCTTTCTGTAAAGAAGTGTCGTTCGATGATGAGTAGATCCCGTCGATCGATGCTTGTCGTCGTTCTGTGTGGATCTTACGTCCTAGTTCATGTGGGTATGAGAATAGTAATTCTTGTCCTTTATTGCTCCTGGTACTCTTTTGCATGCACCTGAAAAACAACGAAAAATAAAAATTTAGTATCGTGAAAGTAAAAACAAACCTAAACTAAATCCTAGAAATTAAATCTAATGGTGATCAGTACTCCCCGGCAATGGTGCCAAATTTGACATGTGTGTGTTTATTGTTCTAGCAGGGTATAAATATCATAAACAATTAACTATCAAATTAAGCCCTAATCCTAACACACAAAAGAATACTCTTGCTAAGAGAGATCAGGTGTAGTACTTAGGGATTAAATCCACAGAGAGCAATGGCACACAATCAATTTTTTATTTCTAAAGACTAAGCTTGGTGATTATATGAATTGGTAACAAGTAATCAGTTTTAGGAAATACTCCTTATTGGAAAGTACAGATGCAATATGGAAATATGCTAATAATATAAATATGGAAATATGCTAATAATAAAAATATGGAAATAAGATAAGAGATTAAATAGATGCAAATGTAAATATGCTAGATCTAGGGTTTCTAGCTTAATGGATTATAGAGAATATGAATCACGGAAATGTAAATATTCTAGAACTCAAATATTAACTATTCTGACCCTTTTAACTCCAACTCTCGTATGCGAGCAAAGGAAAGACCATCGATCGATGGCTAAGGCCTGATGTCGATCGACGGTGAAATCATAAGGAAGTGTGAATGAGATTTGATATGTTCAACAGCTAATTAGACCAGCTTCGCATGCGCCAAACAACCTAGTTAAATGGAGTATATATTGGCACAGAATCTACTCTCGTAGTCGTCCATGTCCTACTTTCGAGATCCTAGTTAGCTACTCTAGAATGCAAGCATTAAGTAGAACTGAATTTATGGATATTTACTTAACCTAGCAATCCTACTTTTGGGCTAATCCATGATTGCTATCATTCAACCATAAATCTAGTTGATAACTACTGAAACAAAATTAAAGTAAGAACAATAGTCTGAATATAATGCATTGATAAAATACTGGAGTTCCAATACAAATCTCCCTAAGGAGTATTGAATCTTCTCCCCTAAAACTCTAAAACTATCTTAGAAAAATCAACTCTCTCCAACACCTCTCTATGTGTAATACATAAAGCATAAATATAAAACCCTACAATCTAGGTCAAAACTCGTCCAGGGATAATCTCCTAATCTTGTGTCTTGTCTCTAAATTGTGCTTGAAATCGGCTGACTGTGAATTCATTATCATCGATGGCAAGTGTGAAGCATCGATCGATCTTGGTTATGTAACATCAGTCGACGCCAAGGTTGTTTCATCGATCGACGATAGTCTTGTACTTCGACTCTCTCAATGATCAACTACGGATTTTCTCCTCTAAATGCTCCAAAAGCTCTAAGTATCTTAATATATCTCCAAAACGTACCTGGACTTGTAAAGACCTTTAAACATAGCCTAGACACACATAATATACACTAAATAGAGCCTATAATATGGACTGAAACTGGTAATAAATAGGCTATATTTGTGACCAGTTTATGAAGATAGTAAATTGGCGCTATGTATGGAGATGTCAAAGTAACAATGTTTTCGCACACTTTACGAGAAACGTTTTTGCTTTGATTTCGATCTTTGGTGAAAGTTTCTTTGAGTTATTTATGGTGCTTTGCCGATGTTTATTTCGTTATGATCTAGTCGTAGAACGTTTTCCTAGGTTTTTTAGAGGTATTCTCACGACGTATTTTTTTCTTGAGTCAAACGAATTGGTCAACCATTGGTAGATCTAGTCAATGAGCGGGGGAAAAGAATTCCCTTTGTTGTGCTCACTTCTACATGTTTTCTCAATTTCGTTTTGTCGCAAATGTTTTTGATGCTTTTCCTTGACTCACTAGGTTCAATGGAAACTGGGAGCAATGCTTTGGTGTTTGAAGACTTCTCGTAAAATTTTTGACTTTAATACGAAACTCGTTTTATTAAGTTGAAAAGGTCTTCGATGTTGGTACAGGTTGTCTAGATACATGATTGCGATAGGAGATGTTGTAAAGTTCTCGAGAATATGTTTTTGACTGTTTAGGTATGCCGCTAGCATTTAGAAAAATCTATGATTGTCGTTAGCCTTTTGGATAATTACGATGGCTCATTTCATGGCCTAATGTCGCAAGAGTTTGCTGTTTCGAAAATGTTTTCTCGATGCCAAGGCAAAAAATTATTGAAGTATGGGAGTATACGAGTATAGTATACTTACCTACTCCCAACCCTTTTTTATGAGAGAAAACGGCTGAACCGATCTTTTGAAGTGAATGAGTACATTTTTAGTTCGAGGATTGAGATGATCAACAATCTGGATCGACTTAAACATGACATTGCGATTGCGATTTTTTATTGTTTTTAGGTTGTCGACTAAAAATGGGTTGGTTTTAAGAAAAGTGCTAGGAACGACTCAGTTTTAAGATGATGTTCGTGTCTCTAGTTCTTTCTTTATTTAGGAAGCAAGATGGGTATGCTTGAATCTGTGGCGATCATTTCTCGGTTTTGCGATAGATTAGATAGGTTTGCAGGTTATGCCGGAACAGTTAAGGAACAATAGAATGAGATCAGAAAAATCGCCTAGGACTTAGTTCGCTAGACTATCCACCTAGATTCTAAGTTCCCTAAAGTTTACGACAGTTTCCAGTACGTCTTCATTTCTTAGTACTTTCCTAGGAAACATTCCAAGACAGATAAAATTTTCTAAGTCGGATATACCTTAGTCTTATCAGAGATTCGAGTGTGCCTCTTCTTCATTTTTCTATTCTTCTCCTCGTGTCTTCTGATCACTGGTTTTACTGGGATTACCAATTGTGGTTTGTATATTGTTGAAAATTCTATGGAAATGTTTTCGATTCAACGCGGCAGAATTTCGTAAGATTGGATTGCGTCAATTGTATCAAAGGAATTTTACGAAATCATTGAAACACACAGAGAAGAAGAAGATGACGAATCGAGGACGAGTGAAGTGGGCGATGAGGAAAAAGAAGCAACGGACACGATGTCATTCGTGTGAGGCGCTCAGTTTGTTAAGCTGTGAGTGAACTGTCATGTCCTAGCCCTTATTGTCTTCGTTTTTTCGAAGACCGTTTCATATGGTCTTTTTGACTTCCCTAACGTTGTCGAAATTTTTTTTGATTTTTATTTACGAGATTCATTTCGAAAATGTTTCCAAATTTACTCTACGAAGATTGCATCAGAAAATAGTGTCTTTTTTTACTTTACGAATGATGGTTTTGTAAAATGTTGTAGATATTAATTTTACGAAGGTTATTCCGCTAAATATTATCAATTTTAATTTACGAAAATTGTTTCATGAAATGTTTTCAAGCTTAATTTACGAAGGTTACTTTGTAAAATGTTATCGAGTTTAATTTAGCAAAAGATTTTTTGTAAAATGTCGTCGAGTTTAATTTTACGAAGTTGTTTTGTGAAATGTTGTCAGGCATAATTTTACGAAACTTGTTCCGTAAAGATGTTTTCATATTTTTCTGTAGGAGAACTGTGTCTTGGAAAACTCAAGTTTTTCTCCTGTTCGTAAATTTAATTTCTGAGTTTTATATCAGAAATTATAGCTGCGATAAGCTTAGTAGAAGAATATCGAGAATTCGCAGAACGTGTTGCTATAGAACAGATGCTTGAATTTTATTAAATCTTATGTTTCAGAAAACATTTTAGCAGTGGGGGAAGTGATCTCCTATTTTTCTTTTTTTAGTCTTCGTCAGCCGTTTTAGGTTTGGAGTGATTCTACAGAAATCAACTTTGTTTCTTCAAAAGTTATTCAAAAGAAGTACAACAGTGGGGAATTGGCAAACCGGTTCGTCGTGCTTCTATTTTCACGGATAATCTAGAGTTTCTCCGTGACTTTGGGATGTGGAAACAAATTTTATTTCTCCAAAGACTGTTACGAAAGTTATTTGGAAGAAGTACATCTACATCGGTGAGTTGTATACCCGATTTACTGTGCTTCCTTTTTCCGCGAGTAATCTAGGGTTTCTCCGCGGTTTCGAGGAGAGCAAGTTTTATTTTTCCAAAAAAATTTGGAAAACTTCTTTTGGTTGAACCCTTAAACGTTGAGATTTCTCCAACTCGGGAAGGAGACTAATTTTACGGGGTTTGATAGATTTTATCGTCGCCCTTTCTGTTTAGAAAGAGAATTCATGAGCTTGTTTTGATGCTCTTCTTTTGGATAAAAGTCGTGACTAGGATTTTGATTTTCTCGAGCACTGCGGCGTTTGCGTAAGCATTGGCCATAGAACCAGTCATTGCTGGAGTTTTCTTACCATCGTTGTTGTGCGCTGCAAGTTTATCTTTCATATTTCCATCGTTTCGATCAAGCGTTTTGCGGCCGTAGTTAGAGTAACCCCCCCCCCCTCCTTCTAGCGCCAGTCTGTGGGAACCGAAATTTTCACTGTTGATTTTCTTAATAGAGGAAAATAAATATTCTCAATTTTCTTTGAGGATTCGGATTCTCTACGAGGACCAACGTCATGTAATCAAGTAAATGCGGAAAATAAAAGATAGATAATAAAAAAAAATTAGAGTAGATAGTTATTTTCGAATCCGCGTAAGAAATTTGTGATTATTACAAAAGATTATAAAAGCTCTGGCCGCAAGATCTGTCAATGAGTTCCCTAGTTCTAGCTAGCTAAAACCTTAAACCTACTTAAGTCGCACTCGATAACAAAAGACAAAAAATAGACGAAAAAGGGTACTGTTGATTTCGGACCAGACCTTATGAAAGCCTGCCTACGTACCCCTTTCGAGGATCAAGCCAAACGCAGTTCAATTTATAGAGTTTGAACAAGAGATCGAACTGCCTTTGCGAGTTCGCCTAGTAATCAAGTGCAAGACATAGAAAACCAAGCAAGTCGAGAATAATATCTAAGGATTTCTAAGTGCAAGAGTTCTAAGTAAAGTCTGAAAATCGTCCTTGTGCTTCTCCCCTTAACTCTCCTAATATATGCCTCCAATGTCGGCTATTGTTCCCTTTCTGCCCCCGATTCGAATTTATCCCTTTGCGGAAGTTTTTCTTATCATCTCACCCTTCATGTTTATCTTGGAAGTTTTGCATTTATCTTTAACCAAATCGTATAAACCGTCATTATACTATGGGCATATCCTTTTTTGAACCATAAGTGGGCTGTCGTCGAGTTTTAGGCCATTTCGGGTTATTTTACGAGTTATGCGTTTCTTTCGACTATTTTTGGAGAAATCATCGATTTGTCCGATGTCCATCTTATATGTTGTTGATCTTAAGAACTAAACCAAATAAATTCATTAAGTCAAGGACATGATGGTGTCAAGTTAACTTATATCATCTTGACGTTTGACTTGAACTTTTACGATAAATCATGTGTTACTTGTTTTCTTCGTAAAATCTCAATGAAAACCCCGATTGGAACGAAACGAAAGACATTTCGATTGAGACTTGAAGGAAAACATTATTAAGGATCTAAGGCCGAGATTTAATGTCCATGAGGGTCATAGGTCGGGATGGAGTGTCAATAAGGGCCATAGGGCGATATGGAGTGGGGAATGGTCTCGACCTGATGTCGTGACGACGAGACGAAGAGGAGCGGTCTTGCCCCGATGGCGAGATAGAGAGGAGATGGTCTCACCCGGAGGTCGAGATGGCAAGGAAAATAGGACCGGTCTTGCCATGATGGTGAGACGGCTGAGCTGGTTTGTCTTTCCATGTCGGCGAGACGACAAAGATGGTTGGTCTCGCCATGATGGCGAGACGGCCGAGCTGGTTGGTATCGCCTTGATGGCTAGACGACCGAGCTACTTGGTCTTGCCATAATGGCGAGACGACTGAGCTGGTTGGTCTCGCCATGATGGCGAGACGACCGAGCTGGTTGGTCTCACCATGATGGCGAGACGGCCGAGCTGGTTTGTCTAAACATTTTTTTAAATATGTTTAACATAATTTATTCATTTTTACAATCGATATATAGCTTTCATCGGTTTTTCATGGAAAAGTAACTTCATTTTTTATATTTAAAATTAGTTTAATATTTTATTTTATAATTAAGTTAGGGAAATCCTCTCACATGGAATTTTTTTGAAGTTTTTTCATAAAATTAGACCATAAGGAAAAAAATTACCAAAATATATCTTTTTATTTTAAAAATTTTAATATTTTTTTAATTTTAAACCTCATCTCCAAAACTCCACCCTATAACTCTAAATCGTAAGTCTATATTAGTTAACCTAAGGGGTATAAATTTATATTTTCGCCCTTTAATAAAGTCTCTTTTAGTCATTTTTCTCCTTGAAATTTATTTTAATAACAAAATTGTTTTTAGGTCTATCATAAGGTATTCCTCATTAATTTATTGTATAGATGTTTTAATTTCATTATCTATACAATACGCAAGTTACGCACATTAGTTGTTACTAATTGTTTTTATTTTTAATTAATCTATATAGCATACAAGAAATTTTTTAAAATATTTTCTTCTTAAACAACTCATTCGAAAATGTGAAATAATTTATCAGCTTTTACCGTAGATAATGAATCTATAGATTTGTTAATCGAAAAGCTTAACTCTGCTTTTTATCAAAAATTATTATATTTTTACTTCAAATTGTATTATATATAATCTTGTATATTATTATCTACATAATATGTAAGTAATAAAAATTACTAATCACAAACTGTATTTGTTCTTATTATTTATATGTTATGCAAGAAAAAAGCTTTAAATCTTTATTTTCTTAGAAATATTTTTTAAATCTACAAAATATTTTGTGACAAAATCCGAGCATTTGATGATACAATTTCTTTAAATACATATTTGTGATAGTCATTATTGTTAATTATGATTTGCTTGGTTATTGATGTAAGGTTGTTCTTAATTTACATTTTTTAAAAATGAATTAAATAAATAAAAAACATCAACCTATCAAATAAAGACAATTAATTAGAGAATTTTCCTATAAATAACACATTGGCATAAGTCATTTAAGTGACTTCTCAATTAATATATATGAGAAACATTATATATGTGTAACATTCATCTCATGTTCTAAATATATTATTAGATTTTTTTAAAAATTTTAAACTTTCAGTTTTGGCAATAATGTAAAATATATTCTCAACCAATTTACTCATAATATTGATATCTTGTGTTTTTCATTGATTTCATCTTCTATTTAGTGTACATAATAATCACTTAGATTAGCATTTAGGCATTATTATGTTGCATTTTCATTGCATATGTTTTTATTAGGTGTTTGGAGTATCTTTGAGGAGTTTTGTAGGTGTTTGGAGTATCTTTAAATAGTTTTGGAGGTGTTTAGAGCCATTTTGGATGAAAGGAAGTGAAAATTGAGTTTTTGGGCGAACATAGCCGAAAATGAGAGTCATAAGTGCCGGAGCGGGTTGCTGGAGCGAGGTGTGGTACCCGCTGTGATCTGGAGAAGGCATCCAGAACGGGGAGGCGTACCCGCTGTGACGCAGAGTGACCTCCTGGAGCTACCCCGAGCACCTGCTCTCTGTTCTACAATGGTCGAATTTTATGATTTGTTGGACCCTTTCAGACTTGTTGACTGGGCCCACTTTTTTTTAGGAGTCATATAAATATTTTTTAGACCTAATCTTAAACGGATTATCGTGTTTTCTCTCTAAACACATTGATATTTTGGAAGAAAGTCTGAGTCCCTAGTATTTTAATCTTTATTTCTTGAGTTGATTGGGTTTATTTAACAATATTAACATGATTAGTATTGAATAAATCATTGGTTTAAGTTTAATTATGAAGATTAGTGAGTAGACTCTTCTGGATTGATGGGTTAGAGTGATTAAGTGAGATTTACGGTGTTTAATGTTAGTTTTATATGTTTCCTTGATTATTGAGTGTGTTCAATGCTAGATTAGTCTTGATCCCTCTAATCTTGATCTATACACATTTCATTCCTGGAAGATGTTTAAATATCTGAACCAACTCAACTTTGTTCTAGCTTGGATAACCAAGAACATTTGATTTTAGGATTACTAGATATTTATTAGACTTGATTTAAATGCATGTTTCAGTGTGTTAAGCCAAAGTTTTTTTTATGTTTAATGCATAATGACATAAAGACTTGTATCTTGACAAAGAACTTGTTTAATGTTGTGATCTAGATTTTTATAACTTGTCACCTTAGATTAGAACTTAATCACTTGAAGTCAAATACATATACCCATGAGTTTCAATTCTCAATTGATTGAAAGCTTTAGTTATTGTCATTGATTGTTCTTAATATTTTTGTTAACATCAACAAAATTGATTGCACTTAGATTAACACACACTTGTATTCCCATTGTATCATAATGGATTGACACCGATCTATACTATTTTGATTTAGGATTAGCAAAAATCCTTATCAATTATTTGGGAACACTCTTTTATTTTAAAAATGTATATTGTACTTTCTTATTATAACAAAAAAAAATTATAAAATCTTTTAATCTATTTTAACATATAATTAACAAAATAAGAATTATTAAAAAATTTCTTTTTAATAAAAATAAAATATATTTTTGATATTTTAAATAAATATTACAAAGCATAGTTAAAATCATATATATATATATATATATATATATATAATTAAATAATATTTTACATATAATTATCCTATCTACTATAAATACAAATAATAAAAATTATATAAACTACTATCTATACCAAAATAAAATTTTCAAATTTTCAAATTTTGATTTCCACAAGTGTACTTTTATTTTTCTATAACAACAGAAACACACATAATTTAAAAATATACTGTGCCATAAGAATAATTTAAATTTAGTAAACTATATATATATATATATATATATATATATATATATATATATATATATATATATATATATATTAATATTTATATTAAAAGTAAAATTGTTACCACATCCCAAACTTATGAAATTTGGATATCTCAGTGTCATTGGCCAAGATTTAAGCTGAATTATTGTTAATGTACAAATGAGTAGTAAAAACTCTACTATATGAGTGTTATTTTTAATGTAAAAATCAAATTGATATATATATATATATATATATATATATATATTCTCTTTAATTAAATAATTTTTAGAAAAAATATTCCTGCATCAGATCAAAATCTAATAAAACATTAAAACTCTATCAGAGGAATCTTGGTAGTTGCATTTCAATTTAAAACTCCATGCAAATAGTCTGACTCCAAACATAACTGTCCTTTCTATTTTTGGTTAGGCTCTTTAATCAATACAAATAATCAACTAGTCCAATATTCCTCTAAAATAATAAAATCAATACACATTTTTCTTGGAGAAAAGCTTCAAGAAGTAGACTTGAACACACACTCCAAGCAGAGCTCAAAAGAGAGAGAAATGTTGGGTTTCTTGAAGATTGTAACTCCACCGGCGTCGCTGCCGGCGACAAGATCCCAGCGTCAACGTCGGATAATGGCTAATGGAGATGGGTTTCCGGTGTTTCTTCCGAAGGAGGTAAAGAACATAAAAGATCCATACGCAAGAGCTCTGGCTCAAAGGATTGTACGGATTCCTGTTCCTCTTCAGGTTCTTCATCTTCTCTCTCCTCTTCAAGTGCTAAGTTTCTCGATATATGTGAAAGAGAAAAGGAAAATGTGTTGCAGATGGGAAACTTCAAAGGCTGCGTAATGAGGCAGCTGTATCAAACCAATTGCTCAACTACACGACAAAAGTCCCGTTGTTCTTCTCCATTGTTTCGACAGGTTTGTTTTACCGACAAGACAATTCAGGAACTCACTCACTGTGTCTAAATTTTACAGAGATTTTTTTTTTTGGGCTTAGTTCATGTCTTGAATGGAGACGTACTTATCCTCTGCTTGAACCAAGCTTCTCTTGAAACTTGGGCTATTGATGTTCTTGGTTGGGGCTTCTCCGATCTTGGTAAGATTTACATTAAGCTTACTTTTACAAAAAGGTAAACTCGGTTTTTGAGAAATCTTTTATAGAAGATATGAAAATATGTTTAACTCTTTTACAATTTCAAGAACTCACTATTTTATTTTATTTTATTTTATTTTATTTTCAATTTCAAGAACTCACTTATTCAATGAATATTGTAGAGAAACTTCCACCATGTGATGCAGCATCTAAGCGACATCATCTATTCGAGGTCAGTACTTACTATTTACTTAAGAAACTGCGGAATAATGAAAGTTTGGTACTTTGATTTGAATTTTAGCTTGGAAAACATATATCAAACGACCAATGATTTTAGTGGGACCAAGCTTAGGAGCAACCGTTGCTATTGATTTCACTGCTACTTACCCTGAAGCAGTAACTTTCTTTTTGTTCATCATAAACTCTTTCTGTTAAACCCATCTTACTAGTTTACTTACTAAAATTCTCTTCTTTATAACTTTCAGGTTGATAAATTGGTTCTTATTAATGCCAATGCGTACTCAGAAGGAACTGGTGCGCTTAAGGACTTACCAAAGTCAATTGCTTATGCTGGGGTTTGTCTGAAAACTCTTGCAGCATTTCCTTAATTTGGTGAAATAAATTAAATATCTTATGAATATTTTGATATAACGTAATTTATTCTAATATTTTAAAAATTAACACACTTAAGGCCATGATTAACCCGGGTCTCTTAAGGTGAGGTTCTTAACATAAAATTTGTCTTTTTAATTTTTTTTAATTTTTTTTTACATTTTTCCCGCTAAGAGACGGCTCTTATGGTTCTTATTTAATAGACGGTTCTTAGGTTTTTTTAGTTAAAAGCTAAGATACGTCTCTAGAAAAGCTAAGAACCCCACCTTAAGAGACCCCGGTTAATCCTGCTCTTAACAGTAAACATGTGTCATTAGAATTTTCAATAGCTATTTCACAATATCCCATTTGAGAAATTATCGTCACACTCTCCCTCTCTCTTATTTTTGTATATTTCCTTTAATTTGTTAATTGCTGAGATCTCCATTAGGTTGATACTCTTATTATTACTCAATAAATAAGTTTGTAATGTTGAGCATAGTATTAAATAATACTAATTATACTATTGTTTCAGGTTAAGTTGTTGAAGTCATTCCCTCTTCGCCTTTTGGCCAACGTGCTAGCCTTCTCATCGCCCTTGTCAGAGAACATAGATTGGACTAATGTAACATCAAAGCTCCCTTCATTTTTCTGCTTAATTATTCCATATGTCAAACTGATTTTGTGTAATGAATCTATTTTTTGCTTTAGATTGGCCGGTTGCATTGTCAAATGCCGTGGTGGGAAGATGCAATGGTCGATTTTATGATTAGCGGTGGCTATAACGTTGCTTCACATATCAAACACGTAATAGCAAATATTCCATCCACTTTTACCAAAAAAAAAATATTTATCCATGATAAAACGATCAATTAAATATATATATTATAATTTGTCCAATATATATAGTTTTCATGTTTTGGATGTGTAATTTCTCAGATCAACCACAAGACGCTCGTCGTATGCAGTGGAGAATGATCAGATTGTTAGCAACCAACTCTCAGTTGTAAGTTTGGTCTAATCTGAAACATCGAATAGATTGGTTGCTGACCGAATTGCCAATTTACAAAATGCAGAAACTGTTGTGTGAGCTACAAAATGCGATTTTCCGAGAAGTACCAGACTCCGGTCATCTTCCACATGTTGAGAACCCTAAACAATTTGTGAAGCTGATCTCAGATTTCGCCAGGGGAAAGATCAACTGATTCTGTTTATTGTAACGATCTGAGCAAGGAGTTGTAACGTTATTTATTCAGTGAAATATAATACAAAAGATCAGTCTGGATTGGGCTTGGGATGGCTAATTGGCTATAGAAACATCTGTGTTACTTTATCATTTTCGTAAGCTATTGAATAGAAAACTTTAAAGCCTAAACTGTTTTAAATTTTAGAATATTATTTTTGTTAACTAATACATGAAAATGGAAAGTCAAAAGATTTTTTTCAATGAAATTTCTTATTTGTTGATATATGTAAGAAGAAAGTCATTTACAAAAAGAGGAGAATTTAAATGAATATATATATGTGTGTGTTTAAAAGAAACAAAAAATATATAAGAAATCAAGTTATAGAAGCTAAGTGATGACTTCAAACCATCTTCGTACCTTTGAACTTGTAACTGGTCTCATATTTGAGAGAATTGATGTGATTCTTTAATGTATTCCTGATAAGTCGTGTAGTTTGTTCCACGGAAGTTCATGATCGTTGAAGTCTCTTCCCATTTTGCCTTCCAAACATTGTAACTCATCGTTTGAAACACCATTCTAACTTGGTGAACTGATATAGCCTATTTATTACCAATTTTAAACTATATTATAAACTATATTTAGGGTTTGTTATGTGTGTCTAGATTATGTTTTAAGGTTTTTACAGGTTCAGGTACGTTTTGGATATATATGAAGATACTTGGAGCTTTTGGAATATTTGGAGAAGAATAATCTGTAGCTGATCATTAAAGTACGAGATTACCATCGATCGACGATACAACGTAGGCGTCGACCGATGTTACATGACCAAGATCGATCGATGTTGCACATCTGCCATCGATCGATGTCCAGTTCGCAGACAACCGATTTTCAAACCCAAGTTAGAGACATGACACAAGATTACAAGACTACCCTTGGACGAGTTTTGACCTAGACTTTACTATTTTATTTATACTTTATGTATTGTACCATGCTAAGGGTGCTTGTGCTTGTTTTCTTTTAGTAAGTGTTATCTAAGTGTGCTAGCATTTGCTAGTGCATTATAAGTGTTCTTTGAAATTCCATTATTTTATCTATATATTTATTTAGATTTTTCTTACTTTAATTATGTTTGAGTAATTGTCAACTAGGTTTAGGGGTTATCAATGGTACTGATGGATTAACCAAACAATAGAATTGTCAAGGCCATTATTAGATCTATTAATGCAATTATGCTTATTGCTTGTATTCTATAGTAGCTAACTAGAACCCTGGTAATAGGATAGTTAGGCGCAAGCGAGAGCATGGTCTACTACCGGAATCTATTTTGTTGAGCTAGGTTGCTAGAAACAAACGAGAGTTGATTTAGTCAATCTAGTGAACTTATCAAACTAGGTCATAACACTTGTTTCAAGAAACCATCGATCGACGCAGGATCATTGCCATCAATCGACGATCATGTCGTGTCAACAAGCGAGGGCTGAGACATTGGACTTGGTCAATAGATTATTCGCCGCATGCGAGAGCTGGTGTATTTTAAATTAGATTTCGAGTTCTATGATTAAATACCTTTAAACTTCTATCTACTATAATTCACTTGCCTGAAACCCTATATCTATCATATTTCCGTATTTACATTACTAACATATTTTCATATTTACATTACTAATATATTTTCCATATTTACATTACTATCATATTTCCATATTGCATTTATATCTTCTAATAAGTAGTATTTCCTTAACCTGACTACTTGCTACAATATATATAGCTACCTAGCTTAGCCTTTAGAAATAAGAAATTTATTGTGTGCTATCGTTCTATGTGGATTCGATCCCTAAGTACTACACCCGATCTCTCTTGACAAGAGTATTATTGTATTGTGTGTTAGAAACAAGGGTTAATTTGACAGCTGTTTGTTTAGGTATTATTACCCTATTAAAACATAAAGACACGCCCCACGTCAAATTTGGCGCCGTTGCCGGGGAACATTGATCGCCATTTGATTTATTTTCTAGGACTTAGTCTAGGTTTGTTACTTTCAAAGTTACTGCTTTTCTTTTTCTTTGTTTTTCAGGTGCATGCAAAAGAGTACCAGGAGCAACAAAGGACAAGACTTACTGTTCTCTGACCCACAACAACTCGAACGCACGATTCGCAAAGAAACAAGACACGCATTGATCAACGGCATACCTTCAGCATCGACCGATACATCTTTATGGACAGCATCAACCGACATCAGAAATCAACCATCGATCGATATCAGACCTCTAGCATCGACCGATATTGATAACTTAGCATCGATCGACATCATCTCATCCGCATCGATCGACGACAGCAGGCGAGTTCAGATGGTTGCGCTTATAATTGTGGTTCAGAATGAGAATGGAGACTTGCATGACCTCAACGGTCATTTGCGTAATGCAGCATGTCAAAGGATAGACGATCGAGGGACTATAATCCCTGATGCAGAAGCAGGAGCTAATACCCAAACTACTAGAAGTGCAGAAACTTCAAAACCAACTAGGAGACCATGGATCGAATTTATGTTTGACAAGATACTGAGGGAACATCAGAAGATGATGGTGGATTTCAATGACAAGTTAGATTTCTTGCACCTACACTTAACACAAAAATCGAAGATATCAGCATCCGCGTGGAAAAGTTGGAAAGTCAGATGACGCATAAGAGTGAAACCCTTACGAAATACGAAGTTACATTCAAAGAAGAAGAAGAGACTGGGCAGAAGCATCACGTCAATGTTGTGATTGATGATGATTTTTGGGTAGAAGTGAAGAAAGAGAAGCCGCAGAAAAAGAAATCCGAGTTCGTTGATCAGACCATAAAAGCATCGATCAACACAAGCCACTACGAATCGATCGACAATTCCTGTAAACCTGACGGAATCGGGGATAACTTCACGTGTCGTTTGACGCAGAGGTCGCACCATCGATCGATGGTACCCTGTGACAAAACGAGTTGATAGACCAAAGGTCACGAATACTACAACTCCAGAGTAGAAAAGGATTCATAAGGGCCTATCATAGCCGATAAATTTGCCAAGGATCATACTAGGAGGAAGCCAATAATTACTCTAAAGAAGAAAAGTGATCATGGGATGTTTGTGGTGCCATGTCAGATCAAAAACCATGAATTTCCAAATGCCCTATGCGACACTGGATCATCGGTAAGCATCATACCCAGAGCTATAGCAGAGAAGTTAAACCTCAGAATAGAGACTTCCAACGGTTCTTTCTTCTTTGTGGACTTTTCTAGAGTAGACTCAGGAGGTATATGCAAAGATGTCCCACTGTGAATTCAAGATGTCCTAGTCCCGATAGATTTCCATGTGATGGACATCCAGATCAATTGGAACTCTACCTTTTTACAAAGAAGAGCTTTCATGGCTACTATGGAAGCCATATGCGACATGCAGTTAAACAGGTTGCATATATCTCTAATTGATAAAAATATCTTTTTTGAACCTGTAAAAAACAAGAACAAGGCTACTCTGATCAAATTAGGTAATCATGTAGAGCTTGTGGCCACATGTTTATGCGATTACGAGTGTAATGAGGAATCGGCAGATGAAGCATCGATCGACACCCAACCCTTAGCATCGATCGACAGTCCTGTGGATCAACAATCGATCGACCCACCCTTCACCGTCGATCGACACCCATACCCCAGAACCGATCCACACCCACCATGCTGATTACGATCACAACCCAACCTATCTCGAATAAGATGAAAACTATAGAGAAGAAAAGCTGATCGAGTATCGAGGGCTTACTATGGAAGAGGCTGGATTTTTTCATGTTTCCCATGAACCGGGGAAATCGACATCGATCGACGGCAACCATACGCCATCGATCGATACTGAACACGAAGCAGAAGCCATACATGATTCAGCAGAAGAACACGACACATAAGATGTTCATCTACAACCAGATGAGTTTGGTATTATGAGAGATCCAGACGGTCACACGAGAGCTATGGATGGCAGAATTTAAACGTCATGAAGGAGGATGTAGAAGATATATTTGCAATGGCCAATGGAGCTGGAAACCTTTTTGGGCACCGATCTGATCACCGAGCATCAATCGATAGTAACTGTAGAACATCGATCAACACCAATCGGCATACCAAGGATACGGTGAACCTGGATGGATAATGAACGCGAGAGTAGAAATAGGAGCTGGTTATCTCAGACCCGATTAATTTGGAATTTTCAAAGATGTAGAAGGATGTGCACGAGGTGTTTATGGGAGAATTCTAACTCTACCTAAGAAAGATGTAGCAAACGCCCTTTTCATGGCTGGATGATCAGGAAATTTCTTTGTACATCCGTAACAGCCATCGATCCACATGTCCCAACATCGATCGACAACACGGAGCAGAGGCACAAAACATACAGCAAAGCAGAGATTGATAATATTGTGCATGAGATCTACAAAGCTCCAGAGATCTCACTGGATACTTCACTAGAGGTTACTAAGGAGATCATAAAGAATGAGAAAATCAAAGGAGATGAGGCAATCATAAACTTCATTGGCACATTGTTTCAGAAGAGCAACGAAGATGTAGCCACTTGTTTTTCCAAGTGTTGATCAACCTCCTTTCTAGAGTAGCTAACTAGAACCCTGATAATAGGATAGTTAGGCGCAAACGAGAGCATGGTCTACTACCGGAATCTATTCTGTTGAGCTAAGTTGTTAGAAACAAACGAGAGTTGATTTAGTCAATCTAGTAAACTTATTGAACTAGGTCATAACGCTTGATTTAAGAAACCATCGATCGACGCAGGATCATTGCCATCGATCGACGATCATTGCCATCGATCGACGATCATTGCCATCGATCGAGCTGAGACATTGGAGTTGGTCAATAGATTAGGTGCGCATACAAGAGCTGGTGTCTTTTAAATTAGATTTTGAGTACTATGATTAAATACATTTAATTTTTATCTACTATAATCGACTTACCTAAAACCCTAGATCTAGCATATTTTCATATTTACATTACTAGCATATTTTCATATTTACATTAGTAACATATTTCCATATTGCATCTATACCTTCTAATAAAAATATTTTTTTGACTTGATTACTTGCTACCAATATATATAGTTACCTAGCTTAGCCTTTAAAAATAAGAAATCTATTGTGTGTCATTGTTCTTTGTGAATTTGATTACTAAGTTAATACACCCGATCTCTTGACAAAAATATTATTGTATTGTGTGTTAGAAACATGGATTAATTTAACTACTGTTTTTTTTAGGATATTATTACTCAATTAAACCATAAAAACACACCCCACGTCATGAGCCCAACCAAATTATAGCTTCACAGAGTCGTTCAATCTCATCCAAAAAGCATGCATGACGGATGAAGGCGGAACTCCAAAAAAGCACTATACTGGTGATGATAGAGTTTATCAACTGAAGCCTACCCACAAAATTCAAGCTTTTATTGGACAAAAAAAGCATCCTAGTTCTGATCTGGTCAATCAAGACTCATAATCATATGATTAACCAAAGCTTTAGTGGTCAAAATAAACCCGAAATAACAAATAAGGAGGGTCCCTACTCCTATCTCTTTTCAAGGGGAAGCATAAAAAAATCCTCCATACTTTCAACCAGACACAAAAAATTTAAGAAGTGATATCTAGGCCCCAAAATTATTGCAAAGTTTCTCATAACCTCCATAGTGCCATCAAGGGATTCAAATCGACCACAAGTGAATACTAGGATGTCATCCACAAAGCTCAGATGTGTAAGTTTTACTACCACACATTGCAGGTGATATCCAAACTTCCATGCCTCTGCTGCCTGATTCACAACCTAGAGGGAACATTATTTAGAATTACATACAAGTAAGGTGATAAGGAGCAGTCTTGTCTTATATCCCTATCACTTGTAAAGAACTCCTTGAGACTACCATTCACTACAACTGAGAAATAAGTTGTTGAAATACATGTTTTAATCCATATAATGAACTGAGCTGGCAACTTCAAAGCTTGAAGGACATAGACTGTAAATGACCACTTAACAGTGTTAAAAGCCATTGAGATATCAATCTTGATAGAACACCGAGAAGAGTTTGTCATTATATGATAACGATTCACAAGATTTGAGGCGAGGAGGACATTTCCAAGAGCAGCCTACTCTTTATAAAAGCACTTTGGTCAGGTTCAATTTCCTCCGAAAGTATGAATGTGATCCAACGAGCAAGAATCTTGGAAATAACCTTGTATATAGTAGATTAAAACAAGCAATATGCCAAAATTCCTTCACTGGCTGAGCATTTTCATTCTTTGGAATAAGAGAGGAGATTGTTGCATTGATACCGCTAGGTAAGAAAGCAAAGAGAAAGAACAATTACACAACTTTTACACAATCCTTTCCGATCACACGCCAAGCGTTGACATAGAATTACTTAATGTAATCATCGGAACCCGAAAATATATCATTTGGTAAAGCATGAAGCACATAATTGATATCTTCCCCATAAACTAGAGCTGCCAAACCTGTTGCTATTGGAACTGTGCATCGTAAAGCTCTGTAAAGCAGCCACTAAAATCTCCTCACTTTCCTGGAGATGGGTCTAAATAAACCGTTGAAAGTGTAAAGCGGCTTCTTTGTCGATAGAAAACACTTTTCTATGCTGCGAGAATGCTCCACTTGTGAGAATACTTATAAAGCAAGCTGCAAAGGTTATGGGATTAGGATCCGAAGCACCTAATTTTGGCAGCGACAAAACAAATGTAGGCCTGTTTCGTTTTGTTTGGCATATCCCCATAGTATTTATGTTCAATGCTCGCAGATCATTCTTGAGAAATTTCAAGCTTACGGTGAAGCATGGTAATACGGTGAAGCATGGTAAGAGAAGCTCGAGAGTGGCAAAGTGGCTCAGAAGTGTCTCATAACTTCTTGACAGTAGGGATGAACTCCTCGTACCTTTCTCATACCTTTCTGTTTTCTGAAAGAAAAACCAAATAAGGCGCGTTAACAAACACTCTTGCATCAAAATATTCAATGGAGCGAGGGTGAAGTTGCAGCTGATCCCCATTTATTAAAGCTCTAAACAGTTTTTTTTTTTCTCAATGATATTTCCCTCCTTTTTGCTCCACCGCGTAAAGAGAGCTTCCACATAAGTAAAAGTAAAATCTGTTAAATCACAATCACCAAAAACCTTCTTGAAACTGTCTCATTCAGCTTTGATTTGTTAATTAATTCATAGCTATAGAGTGTTCTTCTGATTCTAAGAGTGACATTGAAATCACCTATGAGAATCCACGAAAAAAAGGTGACTGCAATCCATTGTGTTCCTCCCAAACCTATTTCGTCTCATTGGCACATTTTGGAAGCATTACATGGCTGAAACGTATAAATTGTTCTCTTGCTAGCAGAAATTTGAATCACACAAGTAATCACCTGAGAACTCGTGTGCAGCTTGGCGATCACAAATTTTTCTGCCTAACAGAACCAGATATGCCCAAGATGATACACATAATTTGTAATTGACCACCAACCCGGTAAAGCAGCATTCATAGACTTCACTTGATTGTCCAGTTGCACTCTTTTTCAACTAGAAAACTGAAAGATGGGTTTCTCTTCTTGTACCCAACTTCTGACCGCCTCCATGATTGTTGACATGTTGAAGCCACACATATTCCAAGAAAAAAAAGACGTCATAGCTTCCTAACATAAGCTTTTGGAGGATGATCGAGCATTAACGAATTTGAGATCTTTTGATCAAACTACCTTCTTCTTATATAGCATGTTAGATGTGAAAGTGGGTTTGCTCCCCTTCTATGATACATTCACTGTTTTGCCATGTTTCTACACCCAACTATCTCTATCTCTTCGATATTTGAAGCTTCATCCTCGTCACCAATAACAACATCATTATTACTGATATCAACATCATCATTCATACCAACTTAGTCCACCAATAAAACTAGAAGGAAAGACTAAATTCACACCATCTATCTCCGAGGCAGAAAGTAAGGAGCTCCACTTTATGGTA
>CAJHQP010007301.1:0-32986 GCA_905132765.1 Moricandia arvensis
GCTCGTCAACCACTACGCCCATGACCTCTCAACGATCCTCTTCCCTTAAATCCCTTCTTCTCCACCTCTCTGCAGACCAGCCCCACCACTCATCTCCCTCAGCTATGAACGCTCCTCCCTCTCGCTCCTCCTCTTCCTCTTCTTCTCCGCTTCCTCGCTCAACACAATGTTCGAACAGAGCGTATCTCAGGTACCTCTCTTGCTTCCCTTGTTCAAATTGGTTTACATGTCACATGATTTGCTCAAAAAGGTTGAACCTTTGAATCCCTGCAGGAAGTGCTGGTGATGTATTGGAGGATAACCCAGTAGGGAAGCTTAAAGTCTATGTCTACGAGCTTCCAAGCAAGTACAACAGAAGGTTACTCAAAGAGACCCTCGTTGTCTTACTCACATGTTTGCTGCTGCAGATCTTTATGCACAGGTTCCTCTTAGTCTAGTCCTGTCGAACCGCGTAACCCGATGAAGCTGATTGTTCTTACGCGCCATTTACTCACTACTGTGGATCTCACTACCGTACCGGCTATGCCTTTGCTTTTAAGTCGCGCGCGTATGATGCAGAAGGCGCTATACAGTTAATCTCGTCGAAACTGCCGTGATTTGAATAAGACTGAAGGTGACTGCATCACTTCTTTGTTGTGCCTCAGTGCACTTTGTTGGAGCTTGCTTCCGGATTACCAGGTAGATAATATACATCAGCACTCATGAACTCAATTTGTGTATTAATGCAAATATAGATAAAAACTCCTTGTAACTAATCTAGTAATGATAACATTGATTATGAACTATTATTATCTTTGCTTAGGAGTAGTTACATGGCGACTGAGTATCTGCTTATGAGTTTATTGCATAAGATCGTACAATAGTCCAGTGAATTTAGTGGAAGTTGAACGTTTAGCTCATGCTATAGTTTATTACCTGGAGCTTGCTTCCATTATCAGGTAGATTTACTCAGTTTGTGTATTAGTGCCTTCAAGTATTGATAAGGAACACCTGTAACTGATCTAATAGTGAAAACATTGATTGTTAGCTCTTGTGTCATTGCTTAAGTGCCTGATTACAGGGAAGCTGAGCATCTGCTTATGAGTTTATTGCATAAGATTGTAGAATAGTTTTGTGATTTGAGTGGAGATTGAAAGTTTGATTTGACATTAAACAGGAGGAAAAGGCTATTGAAAGAGGGATACTTCCGCTACTCCGGCGTGCTACTTTGGTCCAGACATTTGGTCAGAGGAAACCATGTTGTTTGGACCAAGGCTCCATCACTATTCCTCCCTTTTGCACCTCCACAGAAGATGCAGGCCCATCTTATTCCTTCAGATGTTCCACGCTCTATCTTTGTCTACTTCCGTGGTTTGTTTTACGATGTTAACAACGACCCAGAAGGTGGCTATTATGCAAGGTATATATAAGATCACAGTTTAACCATTCTTCATTAGAAAGCTAGCTTACGTAGATGATCAAATTGTTTTGAAGTCTGCTGAATGTAACTTCTCTCCTTTTATAGAGGCGCAAGAGCAGCAGTGTGGGAAAACTTCAAGAACAACCCTCTATTCGACATCTCAACAGACCACCCGACAACATACTACGAAGACATGCAAAGATCCATCTTCTGTCTATGTCCTCTAGGATGGGCACCATGGAGCCCGAGGCTGGTTGAAGCGGTTGTGTTTGGGTGTATCCCAGTTATTATAGCGGATGACATAGTACTGCCTTTCGCAGATGCCATCCCCTGGGAAGAAATAGGAGTGTTTGTTGCGGAAAAAGACGTCCCTGAACTAGACACGATCCTAACCTCAATACCAACAGAAGTGATCCTTAGGAAACAAAGACTCCTCGCGAATCCTTCGATGAAACAAGCTATGCTCTTCCCTCAACCGGCGCAACCAGGGGACGCATTCCATCAGATACTTAACGGGTTGGCTCGGAAGTTACCCCATGACAGAAGCATATACTTGAAAGAAGGTGAGAAGGTACTGAACTGGACTGCTGGTCCTGTTGGTGACCTTAAGCCGTGGTAAACTCAGAGAGCGTTGTGTTTGTTGTATGGTCATGGGTTTTTACCTAAGGGTTATTTTTGAGATAAGAGCATGTATTGTTGTTGTTGTTGTTTCAGACTTAAAGACACAGTAGTAGTCTTTCTCCGGTGGATTGTTTTGTAGATAACATTAGTCGGAGATACATGAATGTACAACTTCTCTTTGGTCGATCATACTACACTTTTGTTGTCTTCACTATTTCACATTGTTAACTAACAATGAACTTAAAAGACTTAAAAGTACTAGGCACTGTTGGTCTATTCAAATTGCTTTCTATTGACAAAACTGGTCAAGTTATCTGTCAATTTTAAGGATTCATCTAATTAGCATACTAACAGGAAAACATCCATTTCATACCCAACATATCTTAATATGTTCAATTCATACCCAATATATATGATCGTGCAAAAACATATCCAAATTTTCAAAAAAATATCATATAACATATCTATTGTTTATTTTTTGGACGAAATCATACCCTAGTCGTCACAATAACTGCTACATCATTTAATTTTACTGAAGTGGATGTTACGTAAGCTAATTTTACTAACGAAAATGTCACATATATAATAATATCTTTTTAAAAAATAAAATAAAATATTTTTCAAACATTATGACGAATATATCCATTATATAAGATTAAAATTTTATTATTTAATTAAATTTTGTTAATTTTATTAATTTAGAAGTTGTTATAGAAATTTATAAACATTTACATTTTATTTAAAAAAATATTAAAAAGCAATCATTTTATTTTAAAATTATTATTATATATATGACATTCTCGTCCACAAAATTAGTTTACATAATATACACATCAACAAAACTAGATGATGTGGCGATTGGAGATTGGAGTATGAGTTTTCTCAAAAAGATAAATAATAAATATATTATTTGAATTTTTTGAAAATACGAATATATTTTTGTATGGTTATATAAGTTGGTTATATAAGTCGGATATGAATTAAACAATATATATGGTTCGGTACTGACCGTTTTCCCCGTATACTAACATGGTATTACTGTTTAGCAAAATTGGTAAGGTCTGTAATTATAAATGGGCCGCCTAGTCTACAAAGAAATGGGCTGATAGTGGAAAAAGCTCATAGCAATCTGAGAGTCCCTTTCTATTCCGGAATAGCGAGGAAGAGCTAGAGAGAGAGAGAGAGAGAGGCGGCCATGGGTGCGTTTTGGGGAACAAGGGTGATGGAGATAGTGAAGAAGCATGATTCGGGCGGTCTCATTTGGAAGCGAATCAAGCTTACTCTACTCGTAAAGCCAATGCCAAAACCCGCCTCCGTCGCGTTTGGCAGGTACTCTCTCTTCTCCATCTCCATCTCCATCTTTTAGGGTTTATGGCGTTGACCCACTTCACAGCTCCATTTTTTTTTTGGCTTTGATCGATTATATGTAATAATCTCCTGTTTTGGGACAAGGATGGATTAGGAATGTGTTTACTGTTTATTTCTTGTTTGAAAATGTTCATGGGATGAGTTTCATTGCAAAGGTTTTGTTCAGGTTGTATGATTTGGTTTCCTCAGGTTTTGATTAGTTGTTTTTACTTAAGACAAAGCCATCTGTGTAGTTTTGTAATCATTTATGCTGCCCAAGATCTTGTTATTGATAGGCCTCATGCTTCTAAATATCTTTTTAGTGATGTTATAGTTAACAAAAAGTAGAACATTTTTAGTACCTAATCAACCATACATTCACATACTTAGAGGTCATTATTCCTGTTTTGGTGTTTTGTTATATCATGCAAAGCTCTTAATCTACTTGTGCTGATTTCTTGATGTTTGTTCATGAATTTATTTTTTAAAAATGACGAGGCCTCAACCCTCTTATATATCTTCTTCAACACTTCTAATAGTTTTGAGAGTCTCTTGCAGAATGAAGCTGTTCTAAAGGCCTGTGGTGGATCAGATGCATCGGGAGTTAGCAAGACAGAAAGCTGTAACAGTGCAGTAAAAAATGAGTAGATGAAGTCTCTGTCTTGGCCTGGTTTAACCAAAAATAATGTCTGAACGTTCTGTTGTTGGGTTATTGGTTTTACATGTTGAATCTGCAACTAGTTTTACAAAAGGAAGTCTTTTTCGAATGAGTAATGTTGCTTTCTTTTGTTATTGTCATTAAGAATTTTTTTGTCAGCTACACAGATACTTGGTATTTGCAACAAACACCAACTTGGTTAATCATTAACCTCGTTGTTGTTTTGTTAACACAAAGATATGCATGATGCATCACACGAACTAAACATTTTACACATGCCCAATATTTCTTTTCTTTTTTTTTTTTTTGGGGAACAAAACCATGCTCAATATTCAAACCAATAAGCGTATGTATAAGTATAAACCATATCAACACTTTATGTTTGTTCAACTTGCATCCTTTTTGTGTAAACATATTTCCTAATGGTTTAACATGATTCAAATTAAAACCTGACCTTTAATTCTAATCCATGAACATATTTAGATTTAATGGTCAAATTTAAGTTTTAGTCGGTTAAACCATCAGAAAGTTTGTTAACACAAAAGGTGATTATATTAATTAAATGTGATTTGGTTGATTTGGAAAAAGATTGTGCAAAATTTATCAAATTATTAGTTTAGGAAGACAGTTGAAGAGCCAAAAAGTCGAACCTTGTCAGAATGATATCACTAGGATTACATGAATCAATTCAATAACTATTAAGCTAAGAATATTCTGTTTACATTTTAAAGATAACGAATGGGTGATTTATGATCTTGATTATGATATACACGACTCGCAACGTAAGCGTTTCTAAGCTCTAATCAAATCGTCAATATTTCAAAAACATATTCACTAATTACTTAATTTTACGATTTTGTAATGATTTGCAAACAAAGTCAACGCCTCTGGATCCAAAACCCAATCATCATGATGTTTTTTTTTCAAAATCGGCTCCGTTGTCTTACAGAAATAAAAAATGTATCATACAACGTGACCTGACCACACGAAAGCTACGGTCTTTAGACTCAAGAAGAGGATCCTTTCTTTGACTTGGCAGCCAACTGAGTCTCCGGCTGCAATTTATAAAACCATAAGTGACCACATGAGAAAAGCAGATCAAATCCGATGGAGATAGCCAGGAATACCAAAAGGGGGCACTGAGATTTGATAAACTATTACCTCTTTCTTCACAGGCCCTTCCTTTTCTGACAATATCAACTCAATGTGGCATGGGTTTGACATGTAGGCTGCATAAGAAACGAGTCAGCACAATGTGTGAAGACACAAAAGGAGTATAATAAAGAACATTACGATTGATTCTTCCATGAGCACGGTATGTCCTCCGCCTTTGTTTTGCTGCTTGGTTCACTTGGATGTGAGAAATGAAAAGGGCATCAACATCCAACCCTTTGACCTGATAATCAATCATCAAACGGGGTCTCAGTAAAAAGCCAAATCAACTAAAACAAAGTCAACATTATAGAGTCCAAAGTCACCTCAGCATTACTTTCAGCATTCTTGAGAAGATCAAGAACGAACTGAGCAGACTTGGCAGGCCAACGACCTTGACCATTGGAATGCCTGTTCTTTGCCTGAGCAGTACGTCCAACACCACGGCAGAAGCGCGTGAAGGGGATAGCTTGCTTGTGAGCTATCACATCTTCCAAATACCTTTTGGCCTTGGTCAATGGTAGCTTCCTTATGGCATGCGCTGTTTCTCTAGTGTTCTGTTCACAATTTAGCAAAATACTCAATTCAGATTGACCCAAATGAAACCACAACCTTTTAGTATCTAAAGCATGTTGTATAAGACGTTGAACATGTTTAGAAAAACAATTAAAACGGTTGCTACTTTGAGATGTAAATAAAAACGTTAGCTAATGCAATCATGATGACCTAAGCTACAATACTAAAAAGGGTGATCACAAGCTAAAATGTACCATCATGTACTGAACCCATCAGCTACTAGAAGAAACGTAGGTTCACCCAAACACAATGACCAATTCGATTTTCCTGACAGTTACGTGAACTCTGTTGCTTACAAAAACAGAGCCCTGCTTTTTGTTAATCAGGTTTTGTCCTAATTCCAATAGGAAACACTAATCTGATTCATTTCCGAGATCAAATATAAGCACAAGCAATTTACCTTGAAGTGGACCCTAAGATCTGACCCCCTTGCCTTGCAAGCTACAACAACATACCAACCGTAACGATATCAATCCCTCAAGAACAGTGTGATGCTAAGATAAAGAATTTAAAGAAGTGTTCTTACATTTAGTGGAATTGTCCGGTTCTTGGAGTACTTCACCTGAACAGAGGAAGAGAAAACAGATTATAGAATCAGTCATTAAAAGCTAAGAACTTGGTTATAGTGTGCTTAAGCATTTACCATGGCTGCCAAAGAGAAGAACTAACGGAGCAGAGATTTAAAGTTAGATTTATATAGCTGGTTGTGACATATGAAACCCTAAACAACGAGGTGTATATGGGCCTTATTGGGCCATTTGGCATCACTATATTAATGGGCTTTTGTAATTAGACGGTGATGTCATTAGCACAAACAAGTATATAAAGAGAAATCTAGGGCTTCGTTTTGTAGAGTGAAAAAGAAAGAGAGAAAGCATGAGTGGAGAAAACGACAACGGCGGTGCTAAGCGCAGTGGCAAGGTTAAGTGGTTTGCGGCCGACAAGGGGTTCGGTTTCATCACTCCCGATGACAACGGCGAAGATCTCTTCGTTCACCAATCCTCCATCAGATCTGACGGATACCGAAGCCTCGGTGAAGGAGAATCCGTCGAGTTCCATGTTGAGACCGACGACAGTGGCCGTTCCAAGGCCGTCGACGTAACTGGACCAGACGGCGCTCCCGTCGTAGGTAGCAACCGTGGCTCATCTGGCGGACGTGGAGGATTCGGCGGTGATGGATACGGAGGAAGAGGTGGTGGTGGCCGTGGAGGTTACGGAGGAAGAGGTGGTGGAGGCCGAGGAGGAGGTGACTGTTACAAGTGTGGTGAGCCAGGTCACATGGCGAGAGAGTGTTCCCAGGGCGGTGGAGGTGGAGGATACGGAGGTGGTGGTGGTTATGGAGGTGGAGGCAGAGGAGGTGGCGGAGGTGGAGGAAGCTGCTACACGTGTGGAGAGTCTGGGCATTTCTCCAGGGAATGCACTAGCGGTGGACGTTGAAACGGACAGCTGTTCGGCGGCTGGGAAGGATGAGTCCGTTATGATCTGATGGATAAGTCTTGTCCCTGCGTTCTATCTACGATCCTTTTTTTTTTTGCTATCTATGTCGTTCTCTTATGTTTGTTTCGGTTTAAACTCTTGTTGGTTTCGAATTATGATTGATGGTTATTTATTTTATGGTTTGATGGTTTTGCATGTGATGGATTAATTTCATAAACAAGGCTGGTGTTAATCCATTTGATATTTTCTTTAAAAATAATATCGATTGACAAACAGTGACAGGATTGTTGGTTTTGTAATTAAAAAGGATGATACCTAGAATGATTTATTATTATACTTAGGTGAAGTAAGTTTGTTTTCTCGTTTGAAGTGGGGACCCATGAAAGATGACTCCTCAAATGTTTTCGTAACTACAATCCAAAACAACATATATAAACCGTCAAAATTTTTGACCCTCTAAGAAATATATACTATAACAATTGCTAGAGAGAGTACGAGAAAGTCTTATGATAGGATACTCCATCTTAATAATCAGTATGATAGCAACAATTATGTAGTAATATATCGGGGGAATTTCAAGTTACTATTTTTATTGTAATACTATTCATTTTTATCTTTATTAAATAGATATTTTAAAAACTACCATTTTTGAAGAGGTAATTTTTTAAAAATTAATTAGAATTTTAAATTTTATATTCCTAAACTCTATCCCACTCATGTGTTTTTGAAAAGTGGTACAAGGAAAATGGTATTTTTGACAATTTCTCTAATATATCGGATAAACTTGTTATCATATAACATAATATATCCATCAAATTATTATTTTGTGTCATATAACATAATATATCCATCATAATATATCCATCATACTTTTCCGAATTATAAGTTATAAATTTATTTCTCTTGAATTGATAGTTCAAAATCTATTATCTCTAAATTAATAGTTTAAAATTTAATTACACATAAATGATGGTTTAATTAGTTTATTGTTAGCTATATAATTTTCAAACCAAGCAAAAATTCAATTTTAACAAAAAATAAGTTTTCAAAATCTCTCAAAAATATCAAATTTTCAAATTATCTTTGATGATAGTGTAGAGTTTGAATAGTGCATGAACATTTTTTGGATAAAAATTGGATTATTGTCTTGTTTAATTAGTTTAAAATTGTATGGTTAATAATAAACTAATAAAATTATACTATATGAATAATTAAGTTTTAAACTATAGTTCGTTGATAAATAAATTTGTAACTTTCAATTTAAAGAGGTCTGATATAATATCATTGTTTGGTGGATATTGAATGTTATATGATAATTTTTGTGGTGTAATAGAAAGTTGACCCTATACATCCCAGCTCACATAACAAGTACATACTACAAAGAAAAACTAAAAAAAAAAATTTTATGATGGTTTTGGGTTATGAAGTATGGTTATTTTGTTTTATGGTTTTATGGTTTTTGCATGTGATGGTTAGTGTGATCAAAAAAAAAACAAGGCTGGTGTTAATCCATTGATATTTTCATAAAAATAATTTCGATTGACAAACAGTGACAGGATTGTAGGTTTTTAAATTAAAAAAAAAGAAGATATACCTAGAATGGTTCATTATTATTTAATGTGTTTGTTTGTTTTCTCGTGTGGAGTGGGGACCCATGATAGACCTGGTTCCTCAAATATTTTAGTAACTACAATCCAAATCAACATATAATACTACAATCCAAATAAAAATATAGACGATTATTCCTAATAAAAGAAAAATTGTAACAAAAATATATAAATCGTCAAAATTGTTGACCCTATATAAGGAGGGGTTTTGATTTATGGTTCTCGGGGTCTAACATGTACCAGGGTCTAGTGATGATAGAGTGATCAATCGGAGAAGCGTACCCTATGGTGGTACATGGAGGTGACTCCACATCCCAGCACCGAAGAAGGGTGCTCTACTCCAACAGGTGGTACAAATTAGATATTTCTGAAGCTTGGAAAGTGGAACCGGTTTGTGTCTGCTATCAAAGCTTACTTTTCGATTATGGATGAATATATCTCTTTATGGCTTAGGATCGAGGCATGAAAAACCGGTGAGGCGAGGCTAGTGCAGAATATGCTTTCGGATTGATGTTGTTGGGACATGAACTTAAAGTCGATCTTTTGGGATCAACAACTTTGTAATGAAATATACTTTTGCATTGGTCTTGTCGCATTAAGCTTAGTAATTTGCTTTCGCATTATGTGATTGAATTAGGTGGTTTTAAGAGAAGGCTTTCTTTTGAGTAGTGGGATGAGGTTTATTTTTCAGTGGGTTAAAATGTACAATGTGATCGACTCGGATAGCATTTGGTCCATGTTAGTGTAGTGAACTAAATTATATCATTGTATTAAGGGTTAAATCTTTTAGAGATTCAATCTTTGTACCCAAAACATTGATGAATGAAAACGAAGTGTTGAATAAAAAAATATATGTATATAACAATTGCTACAAAGAGTATGAGAAAGTCTTAAGATTAGGATACTTTATCTCATTTTTCTATACGAGTTTCTCTCTCTTTTTTAGAGAGAGATAAATTCTCTTTATCCCCTTATTAACACTTCTAGTTCTTTTAGAAGGGGTTTGAGAGTTATGTTTTTGTTGTTCGATATTTCCAATCATAAAGATCGATATTTTCTTCTGGTAGCGAATTTCTGTTTTTTTGTTTTGACAATTTGAAAGTGTTTCATCCCAATATCTTAGCTGATCTTCATGTATAGTTTTTCTTTCATTGATATTGGGTTAATTTTAATAAACTTCCGATTCAAAAATCAGACTTTCATATGCTTCTCCACCCGACTTTGTGAACCTGCCACTCTTGATCTGCTCACTTTTCTTAGACCTTGCAGCTCCAGTAACTTCATTTAGACTTAGAGTGTCTCTTTCATACTTAAGAGTCTCCTTGAGCTGATCATATTTGCTTGGCAGTGACCTTAGCAATAGGATTGCTTGGACTTCCTCTGAAACTTCAACTTGCAGATTGCTTAGATCTGCTACTAGTTTTAGGAAATCGTCCACGTTCTCATCTATAGTCTTAGAGTCAGCCATCTTGAAAGTGTAGAACCTGAGCTGTAGATCTATCTGATTGGGCAACGAGGTCTCTGTGTATAGTTTGTCTAAGGTATTCCACATTTCAGCAATAGTTTCACAATGTTTAATCTTCCTTAGAACCTTGTTCCCAACATTTAGCACAATCAAGTGATTTGCTTTCTCGAACTTTTTCAATTTAACTGGATCTGTTACGGGTGCTGATTCAACAATTCCAGCTAGCCTTTTCCAGTATCCTTCATGGTTGATTCGGGTTCATCTTTTGTGTCAGTCCCATCCTTTAATAGCTTTTCATCCATGAGAATAAACTTCAAGTCGAGTACTCCAAAGTGAGCAAGCATGCGCATCTTCCATAGGGCAAAATCATCCGCTACTTCAAATCGATGCACTTCTATGCGAGTATTAGACATCGATTATGAAACTGATGATAAGTCTCTCTCTCTCTCTTCTAAGCAACCTTAAGAACCTCGAAGCTCTGATACAACTTATAGAGATTTAAACTTAGGATTCAAGTAATCTTTGACCTAGAACTAAAATTTGTAAATAAAGACACAAGCAAGTTAATGAGTTCCCGGCCTATAAGCGGTGCGTTTCATGGAGATCTCTTGCTCCCAAAATCCACTAGATCAAAAGAGTTACTAGCAAACACCAAGCAAGTGTGCTAGATAGCTTGATTACAATAAGATCTTCCAACTTATTTAGAGAATACAATCAACCTTAATAGATCAAATAGACTTAAGCCTAAGCTATTTATCTTTGTTGTTGTCTCCTTTCTCTTGCCTTTTATGACTTGTTGAATGATCTTTTAATGCTTGTAATCTGCTGTTGTTGTTGCCTTATGTTTTTAACCCTAATCATACACATTAACCAAGCTTTATATATGTTATGTGTGTAAGAGGTTGACAAGAGGATATGGGCTTGCATCGTCTCGGCCCAAATCAGCAATTGTACTGGCCCAATTGCAACTCGAGGCTTAAACTCACTTCACATCTCTAATATGCAAAATTCGATATCAGTTGTACTAGTGCCCATTGAGATTTATGAATGAAAAACTATGCTAACAAAAAAAAGATACTCCCTCTTAGTCATCAATATGATAGGAGCATCATTTTTAACAAATGTGTACATAAATCATCATCATCATTCAACAAATGTTAAGGAACAAAAGTTATCAATGTTGTAAATTATTAGGCGAGACTTGATATATATTTCTTATAATTGTGTGTGACACAAACAAAAAGGAGAGAGATGAGGGCTTTGTTTTTAAGGATGTGTGAGTGTGTACATAAAGTAACGAGAGAGAGAGAGACAATAAGAGTAGACACTTTTTATTATTTTTGTGTTACAACAAATGAAGAGGAAACCAACATATTTATAGTACATCATATGTTGCTTAGTCATCTTTTAATAAAAGGAGAAGAAGACATGTATTAATGATGATGATAATCCAAGAGTAAGACAGCTGTCCACAAGATGACTAATCACTTTTTATAACACTCCCCTTTGATTATTCATCTTGTATTACGTACTGCCTCGTTAAAACTTTAGTTATGGAAAAATCCTTTTGGGAGAAAAATTATGATAAAGGAAAAAGAGTACATTGACGTAAGCTCCCCTGAGAATAATAAACATAGTTTCTTTATCTTCACAAGTCACGCAAATGCCTCATTTCGATACTATAGACATGTTTTCAGAATGTTGTAGTGGGGAGAGCTTTTGTGAACAAGCCAGTTGGATTGTCGCATGACCGTACATACTCTATGTCCACTTCTTTATTTTTCTCGAGCTCCTGTATGTATGAGAAAAATCTTGGAGGGATGTGCTTTGTCCTGTCGCTTTTTATATAACATTCTTTAAGTTGAGTGACACATGCCGAATTGTCTTCAAATACTTTCGTCGGCTCTTTCTGGTCAGCTATTCCACTTGCTTCTTGTATGTGGTGACTCATTGACCTAAGCCACACACATTCTCGACATGCTTCGTGAAGCGCAATAGTCTCTGCATGATTTGATGAAGTTGCAACCAGAGTTTGTTTTTGGGAATGCCAAGAGATCGCGGTTCCACCAATTGTAAAAATATAGCCGGTTTGCGATCGAGCTTTATGAGGATCTGATAAGTGTCCTGCATCTGCAAAACCAACCATACCAAACTCGGGTTTTCTAAAATAAATCAATCCTAAGTCAACTGTACCTTGGAGGTAACGGAAGATATGTTTGATTTCGTTCCAATGCCTACGAGTAGGAGAAGAACTATTTCTTGCAAGTAGGTTAGTTGCAAAAACAATATCAGGTCTTGTACAATTTGCAAGATATAGAAGCCCACCAAAAGCGCTCATATAAGGTACTTTAGGCCTGAGTACCTCATCGCTATCTTCACAGGGTCTAAAAGGATCTTTCTCTACATCGAGAGATCTATTTACCATTGGAATACTCAAATGAGTCGCTTTGTCCATATAAAAGCGTCTCAATAGCCTTTTAGTATAATTTGATTGATGAACAAATATTCATTCTCGGAGATGCTCAATCTGGAGCCAAAGAGAAAACTTTGTCTTGCCGAGATCTTTCATTTCGAACTCTTCTTTCATATGAGTTTGTGCATCATCAACCTCCTTTTTGAGTTCCAATTATATTCAGGTCATCTACATATACAACAATGATCACAAATCCAGATGACGATTTCTTAATAAAAACGCATGGACATATCACATTGTTCACATATCCTTTTCTCAATAGATATTCACTTAAGCGATTGTACCACATGCGTCCGGATTGCTTTAACTTGACCGAAAAAATCTCCCTAGATTTTGCTTTCAATGCTTTTGGCATTTCCAATCCTTCAGGGAGTTTCATGTATATAACATTATCCAGTGATCCATACAAATATGTAATCACAACGTCTATAAGATGCATTTCAAGATTTTTTGATGCCGTTAGGCTCATCAAAAATCTAAACGTAATTGCATCGATTACCGGGGAATATATTTCCTCAAAATCAATTCCCGGTCTTTGAGAAAAACCTTGGGCAACTAATCCGGCTTTATATCGTGTTACTTCATTTTTCTCATTTACTTTTCTCACGAATACCCACTTGTACCCGACTGGATTTATAATCTCAGGTGTTATGACTATAGGTCCAAAGACATTTATTTTATTTAGGGAGAGTAACTTAGTTTGTATGGTCTTCTTCCACTCATCCCAATCATGTATTTTCATACATTCTAATATGGACCTTGGATCTAGATCATCACTTTCGTGATCTATTTCTGTGGACACAGAAAATGAGAATATTTCATTAACATCTTTTATCTTATTTCTGATCCATCATTTTTCATCTCGGGCGTAGTTGATGGAAATCTCATACTTTTCTGTTCCCTCCTCGTCATCTGGATCCTTATCTTTATTTGGTTCTTCTTGAACATTTTCGTCAATGGCTTCTTTCAAACATTTTTCAGTATCAGGTTCTTTTGAAACCTTTTCACTTTGCTCAACCAATTTTTTTATCTTTCGGGGATTTTTTATCTTTAGAACCCGCTGGTCTCCCCTCTTTAATTGAACCCTAAGTTCATTCATTGTGTTTCCATCAGTTTGTCCTTCAGGAACAACAACTCTTGATGCAACATTTTCAACGGGTATATATGACTTCGTCACCCTTCTCGTATCTGTGAACGCATCTGGTAATTTGTTTGCCAAATTATTCAAATGCACAATTTTCTGAACTTTCAGCTCTTATTTATTTGTAGGGGGATCAACGTGTAACAACAACTGTGTACACCAAGTAATCTCTTTAGGAATTTCTCTAATTTCTCCCCCTAACGCTGGAAATTCTTCCTCATTAAAATGACAATCGGTAAATCGTGCCATAAACATATCAGCAGTTACTGGTTCAATGTATCTTATTATACTTGGCACGTATAACCCACGAATATTCCCAATCTTCTTTGTGGGTCCATTTTTGTCATTTGTGGTGGAGCTATCGGAACATAGACCGCACACCCAAAGACACGAAGATAGGATATATATGGTTCTTGCCCAGATGACAATTGTGATGGGAAGTACTTATTATCTGCACTCGGTCTCAACTGAATCAGTGCAGCCGCATGCAAAATAGCATGACCCCATACTGAAATTGGGAGCTTTGTTCTCAATATCAACGGTCTTACAATCAACTGCAACTTTTTGATCAGTGACTCGGCCATGTCATTTTGTGTATGAACATGAGGAACTGGATGTTCCACATCAATCCCCACTGACATACAATAATCATTGAAGGCTTGCGATGTGAATTCACCAGCATTATCAAGCCTTACTTTCTTTATGGCATATTCTGAGACAGACATTTGACCATCTACTAGATGCGTCAATCAATACATGAAATACTTAAACGGCCCGCACGGTGGATGAATTGGCCCACATATATCACCATGTATTCTTTCTAAAAATAATGGTGATTCATTGTCAATCTTTGCTGGTGATGGCCGAGTTATAAGTTTTCCTTGAGAACATGCATTACATGTAAACTCGCTCGTTTGCAAAATTCTCTCGTTTTTCAACGGATGGCCATTTGAATTTTGCACTATCTTTTTCATCATGACTGAACCAGGACGTCCTAGCCTCTCATGCCAGATTTAAAATGTACTAGTAAACAGAGATGAAGTTCGTTTCACTTCCTTTCTCTTTGGCTTTTTGAGATTCTCTATACAGATCGGCTAAGTGTTTTGGCGTACGATAACCACGTACCCAATGACCTTTCATACCGCATCTGTAGCAAACCTTTTCTGTTTGCCTTTTATAATTCCGGCCCCTTTCGTTTTCGTGGGATTCCTTATTATTTCTTTCATCATACGGACAAAATCTTCTTCCTCGTCCTCTTCCACGACCATGATAATGATTTCGACCACCTCCACGTCTTCGTCCTCTCCAATTATCATAACTGGATGATGCAACATTCGCTTCGGAGAATGGAACAGATCCAGTGGGACGAGCATGGTGATTTAAAATCACGAGTTGATTATTCTCCTCCGCTATAAGGAGTACTTGCATCAACTCCGAGTAACGGGTATACCAATTCTCCCGGTATTGTTGCTGTAGGACTACATTTCCATGATGGAACGTGGAGAGAGTTTTCTCGATCATATCATAATCACTTATTTTCTCTCCACATAACATCGTCCTAGATGTAATTTCGAACATCGCGGAATTATATTCACTTAGACTTTTGTAGTCCTTGAACCGGAGATGGATCCGCTCGTGTTTAGCTTTCGGTAAGATCACATATTTCTGGTGATCGAACCTCTCTTTTAAAGATTGCCAGAGGTCCGCATGATCCTCTTTCGTAATATATTCATCTTTTATACCATCATTTATGTGGTGTCGTAAAAATATCATGGCTTTAGCCTTTTTCTCATCTGACATCGTTTTTGAACTATCGATGGTTTCCAAAAGTTCGTTTCCTCTCAGGTACATTTTTGCACCAACTGTCCAAGTCATATAGTTATTTCCCATAATATCAAGGGCATTTATTTCGAGATTTGTCAAATTCGACATGATAACTGTATTAATAGAATAACATATTTTAACATATAATAAATACGGAAATTTAAATACGGAAATTTAAATACGGAAAGTAAATGTAGAAATTAAAGGCATAAAATTAAATGCATAAATTAAATGCATAAATTTAAAGGCATAAATAAAATCAGAGGCTTAACCTCTTCCATGATCCGAGGAGACAAAGTCTTCCATATTGATCATTTTTCAAGGTTTGAAGAGACAAAGTCTGCCATATTAACCTTTTCTTTTTATTCAATGTCCGAGGAGACAAAATCTACCATATTTGACCTTTTCTTTTTATTCACGGAAGTAAAACCTACCACGTGTTTTTCTGATCGTGAATGCAGAGTTTTTCTTAACAATCAGTCAGGGAAGGCAACGCCCATCATCCCGAAAATAAACGGAGAAGACCTAGTCTCTTACTCTGGAACAATAATAAAATTAAAATAATTAAAATTATTGAAAACATAAATTAAACATTACTTCGCTAGTATAACCTCAGTTGGTTAGAGTGTCGTGCTGATAACCTGTTGTAAATTATTAGGCGAGACTTGATATATCTAATCTATTAAAAGGGAAATACATATTTAAAATAACCATTGATTCTACCTAATATTTACAAAGAATGCCACTGATTTTATCTCTGCATCCAAACATCTAAACATTAATTATTAATAAAAAAAATCTCTCGGTAAGCCCATTAACAGCTTTTATCAATTTGAATTGAAAACTTCATTAAAATATATATGTGTTTTCCAAATTTTTATAGTAAAAACAAAATTATACATATCTATAGCATTAAATTAGTTTTGAAGTTTATTAAAGATGACTTTTTCTCATATTCATATAAGCTAACAATATTTGAACTATAAAAAATAAATAATTAATATTAATAATTTTTTATTATAATTTGAACTTATTCATTTACAAAAACAAAATCATGTAACTTTCCATAACAGTTTAATGACCAAACTACATACTAATATTTATTATAATTGGTTATATAACATACAAATACAATGAATTATCCATTTTCACGATATATATCTAACAAGAATAACTTATGTAATTTATAAATTTGAAATTTTTTAATCACCATATAATAAAATGTATTATCCAAATACAATGGCCTCGAGCCTTCCGGATATTCTGGGTAGGATATTCGAAATAAAATCCGAATACCCATGAATATCTGAACTTATATTTTTAATTAAAAATAAATCAAAAACTAACTATTGACCATTTATTAGTCTATTTAAAATTATTATTTTTGAAAAAATTTAAAATCATTAAAATTTAATAAAATTAAAATTTTACTTATTTTATATAAACGTATATATAATTAAATTTTAAATATTTAATATCAGAGTCTGTATCCGGATCCGGATATCCAAACCTAAAATTTTACTATCTAGATCTGTTTATGGATTCTCAGAATCTGTAAAATTTCTATCCGAATTCTGGTCCAAACCCCCGAATATCCTTTTCGGAGAGGATGGAGCGCATTCGGGATCGAATAAGGAATATTAAATATTAAATTTCAGTCATATATACAATTATATCATACAAATAGCTTAAAATATTTATCATTAATAAAAATAATATCCGTGCGGGTGCGCGGGTAAAAAGCTAGTGTTTCTTATAATTGTTGTGTATGACACAAACAAGGAGAGAGATGAGGGATTTGTTTTTTAGGATGTGTGAGTGTGTACATAAAGTAACGAGAGAGAGAGAGAATAAGAGCATGTTTATCCGGGTTTCTTAACGGGTTTCTTAAGCGTGAACAGTGTAAGGATCGGTTATAAAAGTTATGAATTAAGGATCGATCCTTAAGAGTTTCTTACACTGTGCGCGTACGTGGTAGTCCGCGATTGATTCTTTTTTTAATTTTTTTGTTTTTGTTTTTTTTAAATCCCTAAGAAACCCGGATGGGTTTCTTAGAGATAATCATGGTCTAAAAGTATACACTTTTTTTTATTATTTTTGTGTTACAACAAATGAACAGGAAACCAACATATTTATAGTACATCATATGTTGTTTAGTCATCTTCTAATAAAAAGAGAAGAAAACATGTATTGATGATGATAATAATCCAAGAGTAAGACAGCTGTCCACAAGATGACTTATCACTTTTTATAACAATCAAGTATATTTATGTAGTAATATATCCAATCCCACATAGCAAGTACATACTACCAAAGCAAACTGAAAACTGTTTTTTTTTTCCACTTGGGACTAAACTGGATTAGTTGGGTTCTTCCGAATTTAAATACATGGAGTGAAGTGTTCATCCATGCCTCAATGGACAGCATCATAAGGCCCAGTTCGACCAAAAAGCATCATAAGGCCCAGCTCGACCAAAAAGCATCATAAGAAAGTCCATTAAAAGCCCAATCATAACAAACATCCATGGCTAAAACCCTCGAACACGTATATTGATTCCAGGTCGTCTTCTTCTTCCAACTTCCGCAAGCATTCAGAACAAAACCCTAGATTTTATTTTAATTCCCCTTCCCAAGCATCTCACGATGGAATTCTCTGCCGCCGATTTCGATAGGCTTATGATGATCGACCTCGCTCGAAACGCTTGCGAGGAACAGTACAATAAGGATCCTCTCGATTCTGAGGTTTGTACTATTTGATATTTTGTTTTCTATCATTCAACATCATTGCATAGAGATTTATTACTTGAATTAGATTTGGGAGACCAGATTAATTAGTTATAGGTTTCTCTGATTTCGATTTGATATACAGAACTTGCTCAAATGGGGTGGAGCGTTGCTTGAATTTTCTCAGTTCCAGAGTGTTGCTGATGCAAAGCTCATGTTAGATGGTATGAGTCCTTGTTAAAAAGTCTTAGATAAATCTTTTGCTAAGAGAAAAATGAAATTTGGTGTATGTAGATGCTCTTGCCAAGTTTGAAGAGGTATTGAAAATAAACCCAGGGAAGCATCAGGCTCATTGGTGTCTTGGAAACGCCTACTCTTCCCAAGCGTTTCTTAATCCAGACTCCGATGTAGCCCAAGGTCTCTTTGATAAAGCTGCTGACTGTTTTCAGAGAGCCCAAAATGAGGTGTGTATCAAGTCCATGCTTTGGTTTTGATAATGCATTAGTATGGTTTTGAATTGAATTGATAATGAAACCCAACTTCTTATTTTGTTATTTGTTTATTAGGATCCAGGTAATGAGATGTATATCAAGTCCATGGAAGTTGCAACAGAGGTACCTCTTTCAACTTTTCATTTTCCTGAGTCAAATCTTTGTGTCAGTAATACAGTCTGAAAGAAAGTAAGGGGAGAATCGTTTGACATTTGGTTCATTGATCTTTGTATGGTACTTTTCTTCTTGGTACTTTTGACTTTTGACTTTTGAGGAACCTAAAACCTTTCTATCGATGTGAATAGGGGCCGAAACTGCATAAGGAGATACATAAGCATGGTGGAATGATGCAGCAGGCACTAGCTGGAGGAGGAGGAGGAGGAGGTCCCTCAGCTTCTTCAAATGCTAGCGTAAGTTATCACATGTTTTGTTTCTTCTTTGATGTGCTTTTTTCATACAGTTATTTCTTTTTGAGAAGGTGAGAAGAAAGTGAAATAAATTATCTTTGCTTTTGCAGGGTGGTAAGAAGAAGAATAAAAAGAAGAACAATGACTTCACTTACGATGTGTGCGGTTGGGTAATTCTGGCTTGTGGGATTGTTGCTTGGGTTGGCATGGCTAAATCACTTAGCCCTCCACCTCCTCCTGCTAGATAAAGGCCCTTGTAGTGACAGCCATTCCATGAGGACAATAATGCTGCCTGCTAGTGTCATTTCCCAAACAGAGAGTGGTTCTAAAGTTGGAGAGATTCAACGTTTGTGGTGGCTACATGGCTTTGTTTGCCGACCAGATCGTGTCCACGTCCATCAGTTTTTTTGCTTGTTTACTTAATTACAATAGGATGTTTGTTTCTTGGTATTGATTTCCAGAAGAGAGTTACTATTTTTTTGGTTTTGTGGTACGAACACAAAGGTGTACACTTTTTCTTCTCTATCTGTTTCACAGAAGATAATGACACGTCCTATAAGAATAAGCTCCGATGAAGCTCTAAAGAAGTTAATTACAGTTTTTCTCGTTGCAATCATGTGTTCTTAGATTCGATAGAGGATTAAAACTAGAAATGGTTAGACAATGCAAAAGCTTAAGGGCATAAGTGTCTTTAAACCTTGAGGACAACGCGATGAAGGACTTATTATAAAACTAAGTAATCAAACGCAGACGCAGCGTTTCTTAATCGTCATCTCCCAAAACAGAGAAGCTCGACAAAAATGGCTTGCAAAACGATTTTGCGCTCCGTCTTCCTATCGGAATCACGTCGGACCTCCGCCGCAAGCAGATTCCTATTCTTCCCTCCTTCTTCTCCGGCGTCTGTACCGGTTCATGGTTTGTTCCCGGCGCCGAAGAGACTAAGTTTCAGTGGTTTCGCCTCAGTTCCCGAACGTCTCCCTCGTCTCAATTGCACCAACAACGATCAATCCGAGCAAGGTCCGCCTCAAGAAGCCGTTCTCAAGGCGATTTCAGGTGCAATTTCTTCAGAATAACTCGTTTCGGAGATGGTTTTGATATGCTTGGATCTGTGGGGAAGAGGAAACGAATTTGTTAGTGTTGATTAATGGTTTCGATGGCTATGCCATGCAGAACGGCTTTGTCAGTTTAGCTAATCCTTTACTTGTGGTGATGATGATTCTCTAGGAGTTTGGATTATTTAGGGTTAACAATCAAGCTTGAGTACTAGTTTATTGATACGTGTTTCATGATGATGGGATGCAGAAGTGTCAAAGACTGATGGGAGGGTTGGGAAGACTACTAATGTGATTATTGGAGGTACTGTGGCTGATGATTCTGCTAAAGAGTGGCTCGAACTTGACCAGAAGGTATATATCTTTCTAGTTTAGTTGTTATTTTTTATTTTGCTCTTCGGATAGTATTTGCTGCTGGTATTTATGAAGGCCATGTTGATTTGGATTGCATTCACTAAAATGTTAAGATGTTTGCTGACTCGACTTTACAGGTGAATACATACCCAACAGAGAGAGGGTTTACTGCGATAGGGACTGGTGGAGATGACTTTGTTCATGCTATGGTCGTTGCTGTTGAGTCTGTCATTGAACGCCAAATTCCAGAGGTAACTATCATGTACACATCTTACTACTATTGATTGAGAAGAGATTTATGGATCATTGCTTCTGATTTTGAATCTGGAGATGGAAACCTGGTATCGCAAGTAGAATCATGAGTCCTGGTGTGTTAGTGCTTAATTGAACTCATCTGACTTTTTAATGTTACACCAATTCTTTGTGTCTACTGTTCTCTTGTATAGAAAGTATCAAGCTTTTCCTTTAGTACGTGAAATCAATTACTATTGGACTGTTAAGGATAGGATTACTCTGTGAGGTTGTACAGATATTGAGATTGGCTTCAACTGTTGTTCTGTTTACGTGTAAGAAAAATCTCCGCTAGTGTTTCCTATTCAGTATTGTGGTATGCAAAGACTTGACTATTACAAGCATGATGTGTATACAAGTGAAAATCGAATGCACTTTGCTCTCCTTACTGTTGTTCTTGTGCGGTAGCTAAGCTACTAACTGTTTGTTCCTTCACATACCAATTAATTGATCAGATAGGAGTATCTTTATTTGCAACGTCTTTCAAGCAATTTTATAATACTGAGAACACAAGAATCCTACTAACCATGTACATCTGTTTTTTTTTTGTTTCCAAAGGATTGTGTAAAGCAGACATTATCAAGCAAAGGCAAATACATATCGGTGAATATTGGCCCTATCCGAGTTGTCTCTAGCGAACAGGTTTTTCCCTCTTCCCATTCTCTCTCTCACACACACACATACATAACGCATATGAAGCAATATCGGTAAATAGGGACAAGAAGCATAGAGATTCAAACAATATTTTCACAGAGGATGAGAAAAATTTGGAGTTAAAGATTGTGGTGAGATAAAAACATAAAATGGTGTTGATTGGTTTTGACAGGTGCAAGCAGTGTATAATGCAATGAGGAGAGACGAAAGAATGAAATACTTCTTATAGACTTAAGGTGTGGTGGTAGAATCACACGGGCCTTCCCTCTTCTCTCTTCTCCATTGCGACTATGTAAATTAAGCGGGTGTAAGGCCATTATTTATTTTATTCGTGCTTATTTACTACAACAACGAACTCTTCCTTCTTCAGTATTAAAGATGCCTTATATGCAAATGAATAGTTAGAGAAGGTTAATAGCTAGTTTACCACTTTAAGTAGAACTCAAGGTATGAACTGGACTTGACCTGACCCGGTTTGTCATAGCTGTACCGGTTTGCCCTGCTCATCCTTTTTTTGATACGGGGTTGAAAAACACTAATCTTAATAGTGTGATTAAAAGTTGTGTTAAACCGAGTTACAGTAGAACGTAAGTCACGTAACTTAATTTCTCTCAGTCGTCGTGGGAAGCTTACTTATGGTTGTATTGATTACAGATAGGAATAATGGAGATTATTGGGTAATCTTGAATGTTTGTTTAATCCAGGGATTAGGTTAAGTGGCACTGTTGGCCAACCAAAAGCATCCCCAAATATACTCAATAATGACATTCTCTAATCCCTTTTATTGGGTTAGGAATTACAAAATTATTCAACGTGTTAATGATTCTAACTTGCTTACAAAGCCATAACACACCTACGAGACTGCAAATAAAACCCCTACCGAAGTCTCCAGTTTTCCATCATTTTATAAACTTACGTTGATATCAAAACGAAGAAGCAAACAAGAAAGAAAGAGATGAAAGATCGGATTGGGCAATATGTGGTATTGCCATTTTCATTGTGTTGTTCAACGCAATCCAGCGTCGCTGTGGCGGATACTCATCATGATCAACACAAGAAACCAAACCATTACAAATCGTTGGGTTGTTCAAAGCAATCCAGCGTCGCTGTGGTTGATACTCATCATGATCAACACAAGAAACCAAACCACCTCATCAAGAGTACCTTCCTTCTCCTACACTTCGTTCCTTTTTTTTATTCTTTGCTCTTCTACTTCTTCTTTTTTTTGTTTGGGTAATCATGTTAATTGCTTCCTTTTTTGTTGTGATTTTATTTTTTTGTCTTTTTCGGGTTTTTAAGGGATAGAAGAAAGTGATAAAAATGGCTTGTTTCAAAAGATAGACAGCAAAACCAACGGTGCTAATATCTCAGACAGAATTATTCGAAGCTTCAAGACTTTTTCTCACTATTTCATTCGTATGTCTTTTTTCCACTCTCATTTTTTTTCTTTATTTTATCTTATTGTGGATAAAAAAAAGTAAAGGAAATCCATATTATTCTCAAATGAAGAATATTATTTCTTCCAGGATTTCTACACTTTTATTCGTTTTCGTTTTTTTTTAAAGAAAAAACAAATAGTCTAAGATATTAGAGACTATTATAACTAATATATAAGATAGATAGCTATAGAGTCCACTTATCACCAAGTATAAAATAGTGTTCAGGATAACTGATAACATATTCAATATAATATTACTACTCTAATAGCTATTCCCCTATATCGGTTGACATTCTTGCTGTTGGCTCGAAATTTATGCATTAAACAATCAGAACTATTGGTTAACCTAATGAAGGAGGTGTTTTGACTAACCAATGCATGGTACTATATGGGTTTTTTAACTTGGTAATTCATATATGCATAGTTTAATTACAATTAAAAAGTAACTGAAGATGACAGATCCTATTTCGTATTATTTTAGACTTTTAATATACTCTTTTTGAATATATATATATATAGGACACCACACTTGAATCACTTACGGACCAACGTGCATTTGGTTAATGTAAAATGAGCAGGTTACGAGGAGGAGATGGAAGAAAGGGAGACGGAGATGGAGATAGGGTTGCCAACGGACGTGAAGCACTTGAACCACATCGGAGTTGATGGAACCATTACTACTTTTGACTCGTCTTTTCCATTCACCGGTTTCCATCTCGCTGCCGTTTGATTTGATTTGTATATCTTTTAACTAATAGTCAACTTTGCTATACATTTTCTTTTAAATATGCAATATTTTTCAAATAGTCGTATGTACGTAAGAGTAAGACCCTTGTTCAATTGCAAAGAAAAACACCACAAAGTCTATCCAATAATGATCTCAAAAGATGATTTATTTTCATCTTCCTATATTCGTTAGTTTTGCTCCCTATCGTATATTTTTCCGTTTTATTATAAGAGTCATTTTAGATTTGTACACACAAATTAAATAAATAATTAATTTTGTATATTTTTATATAAAAATATAATTTCTTAAACATCTAACCATATTTCAATCAATAGAAAAATAAAATTAATAATTTTTATATTAAAAACTAAAAAAAAAATATTTTATAACAAAAAAATTTCTCTATTATAACACTTAATATGAAACAGAAAAAATATATATTTAATTATTTCAAAATTTGTGGTCAAGATTTATAAACACCACAAATTCTATGCATCACCAATATTGTGAGACCCGCATCTCACGTAATAATATAATAATAATATTATCGTCCGAAATTCTAATATAATAATTATAAATAAAATTCAAACATCATCAATCCAAATTATACATAAAATTCGAATAAAAGTCGATAATATGATAAAAAATAAGTCTGAGATAAAGCGTGGAAACAATCCCAAAAGCACCAGCCCATTGTGATCAATCCTGATCGTCAGTATCACCTGAAAGGGGAAAAAGGAGGGGTGAGCAACAGGGGAGTCGCTCAGTGAGGTATGGGATGCTAGTCACGCAAACCTCTCACTAGATAAAATAGAACTCCCACTATGGAAGTTTAGATCTAACATGAACACACACGATGCCTAAGGCATCACACAAAACAAACAATGCGATGATAGCACACGGCTAGTCCATACACCCCGCATTTCCTCATAAGGATATACATACTCTGCGTCGATAGTACAGAATTACGTCTCTGTACCCCCGCAATCATACTCTGCGTCGATATGCAAACGTCTCTGCACCCCGCAATCTCAAACATCTGCGTAGATAGTACATAATTACGTCTATGTACCCCCGCAATCAACTCTGCGTCGATAGGTCAGACGTCTCCGGCCCCCGCAATCTCGCACATAGTCCTTATATTCATAACTACTTTTACATATATATATCAACACTTAACCTCAAACAATTTAATCAATGGTTGAATCCTCTAGACCCTTAATTTCCAATTTACAATCAATATCCTAACTATCAAACAAGACTCGACTCAAGCAGACGGATCACGTTTCGAAACTAGACTACGATAGGAAGAATTCTATTTTTAGTATAGTTTACGGAATAGACCCTCACCTTAGCAATGTGGGAAAGTGGTAGTTGTGGACTCCTGGGGCTCAAATAGACTCTAAATCTGAAATCAGATCGAAAAATCGAGTCAGAACGCCTTTCGAACGGGTCAAAACGGACAAACGGGCAAAAGTCAACTGCTGGTCAAAGTCAACGCCGATCAACGGCGCCGCGCGTGGACCACACGCGCGGCGGCGAGTGGGCTCCGGAGGCGTCGCGTGTGATTCACGCGCGCCGGCGAGTGGACTTCGACGCCGGCGCCTGAGATCCACGCGCGCGCAGAGCGGCGGCGCGTGAGATCCACGCTCCTGTCGCGAAACTTTCGGCGGCGAGTGTGGGCCACCCCGGTGTCCGATCGGGGCGATTCTGGTGTCTACGGACTCGTCTCGACGAGGGGAACGCGATGGTGGTCTCGGATTTACCAGATTCGTCACGGTTTGAAAGTTATGGTCGATTTACTAAACGAACCAAACTAAACTAAAAAGCATGGCGGTTTCCGGTCATACCTTCGGTTGCGAACGGCGGTGACGCTGATGGCTCGCTATAAAAAAGTCGACTTTTTTTGTAGCGAGCCATCACCGCCCGACCCAGGCCCAGCCCAGCCGGCACGGCTACACTGCTCCACTAGGGCTGCAGCCCACCCGACCCCAACCCATCACTGGCAACCGCAGTGAGCCACACATGGACCCAATTGCACAGCAGGTTGTTGGTGAGGTTCGAACCCCTTACCTCACCCTTTAACAACCCCTCAATGAGAGAGTTGTCACCAATTCCTCTGCAGAAGAATTGGTGACAACTCTCTCATTGAGGGGTTGTTAAAGGGTGAGGTAAGGGGTTCGAACCTCACCAACAACCTGCTGTGCAATTGGGTCTTTGGGTCCATGTGTGGCTCACTGCGGTTGCCAGTGATGGGTTGGGGTCGGGTGGGCTGCAGCCCTGGTGGAGCAGTGTAGCCGTGCCGGCTGGGCTGGGCCTGGGTCGGGCGGTGATGGCTCGCTACAAATATACATCCAATAGATTTCATTTGTGGTCAAGATTTACAAAGCAAATTTTTGAAAAAGGAATGGATGGGATCTCACGGATAATTGTTACGTTTTACTGTCTTGCATATAAGAAAAAAGTATATTGCATATAAGTAACAATCTGATTATCTTCTACAAAGAAAGATAAGATAAATATTGCGAATCAGTGATGCCTTGTAGGGGTTGTTTGTTTCACGTCACATCCATCAAACTGACATCCAAATTTTATAGGACTATTTATTTATTCATCTAGATAAATCATCTAGATAAATCATTCAAACAAATATATATTTGTCTTTTCATTTCTATTCAAATGAATTTAGTAAACAAATTACTAAAATATTTTTATTTTGATTTAATTATATTTAACTTTTGTTTCATTATTGATTTTTATTTATTATCTAAAACATAATTATTTTAAAATATAGTATTGGGGAAATATTGTTTTTGTGTTTTGACGAAAAATACGTTATACGGTTCTTGACGAAAAATGTGTTTCTGCGTTTTTTGGGGGAGGGGAAAATATACTTTTTATTTTTGGCGGAAAAATACGTTTAACGGGTTTTGGCGGGTGTTTGGCGGTTTTTGACATAAAAATGCATTTTGCGGGTTTTGTTAAGAAAATGTGTTTTTGCTGTTTTGACAAAAAATACTTTTTTAGATTGTTTAGGAAAATGCATTTTATGTTTTTGGCGGAAAAATACATTTTTACTTCTTTTTTTTGACAGAAAATACGATTTTACTTTTTTGGCAGAAAGACGTGTTTTGCATGTTTTGGCGAGAAAATGTTTTTTACGAGTTTTGGCGAAAAAATGCATTTTTACGATTTGTCGAGAACATGTGTTTTTAGGTTTTGGTGAAAAAATGCATTTTGTAGGGTTGGACAGGAAAATGCGTTTTTTCATTTTTGGCGGTTGCGGATTTTGGCGGAAAAATACATTTTTGCGTTTCTGGCGAGAAAATACGTTTTATGATTTTGGTGGAAAAATATGTGTTTTTGCGTTTTTGATGGGAAAATGTGTTTTTGCGTTTTTGATGGGAAAATGTGTGTTTGCATGTTTTGGCGTGAATTATATAAAATGTATAATAGACATTATATTCTTTTGACATAATCATTTCTATCGAGATGTTTAAATTAGTTCATCCGACTTAACTTTAAAATTAGACCTAAAATTTGAAAGTCATCTAAATAAATCATTTAATTGAGTTGTATTTTGAATGTCTAAACAAATAAAACGCTTAAATCTATTTTGCTCCCTGACCCAAACTTCGAGGCGCCGCAGATCTTGATATCTGTCTCCGACGCCGGTGGAGCCCCTGCTAGCCGGCGTCAACTCTCCCATCCTAGCGTTTCTTCTTGTTACTCTTAGCTTGTTTTTTCGATTTGATTTCTTCTAGGGCGTTCGGGTTCGAGCTGCCATCAAGAGTTGTGAAACTGATGGATGGTGCTGCGGCGTTTTGTTTGACGCGAGTCACCTCCACTGCTGCTCACTCCTCCGTTGATCCAGATCTGTTACCTGCTATGTCGCCGATCTCTTACAAGACCATGTTTCATCGCCTTGAATTTTCTTTTCTGGATTCGTACCTGCCGTTTCCTAAGAGGCACATCGTGGTCTCATGTGGCCGGTTGGAGATCTCTGGAACTGACTTTTTCTCTGGGGGTTTCCGGAATGGCACAAGTACCAGCAATTTTCACCGAGACTTTTCTGCCAATGACCCTCTGACAAACATCCATTTAATAAGAGGCTCTAGTCCGGTTATGGAGCTGACCTATTCAGCAAAGATGTGTTCTCTTTTCTATCAAGGTGGGCTAGCAGGATCTAGCTCCGAATGCTCTTATCGCCGCCGACGTTCTTCATTTTTCGCTCGGGCTGTCACCGCCGGCATACTTTCATCCTTCTCCACCAACTCAAATAGTGTACCCGACACTCCTCAAATCAAATGCCGCATCACCACCGTTCACCCGCCGCAACTCGTTCATAATCCGGCGAGGTCTTCTCATATGGACCATGGAGATGGATACTTACCTCATCAAGTTGGGCTTTGCAAACCCAGTCAAGAACTTTTGCAATCATCTCAGTCCAACAATTCCACAACCCACCAAATGGTGGGGGAGTTTGATCCTTTTGATTAACCTTCTAAACACTACCAATGGAGTCATTGGGGTCTTTACCGGAACAGTCATGTGTACGATGTGCTCACCGTTAACATCATTATCATTCTCTTCGGGGAAGAGAACTCTATCACCCTACCCTCTTCATTCAGAACGAGGTGTTTTCTCGGATTCGTTGCCGAGCATTTTTGTCAGTTTACTCATCGTTTTGTTATCTTGCGGAGCGGTCTCTACGGAACCAGAAGATGCAATCGAGATTACTTCGATAATGCTCGTAGATGAGGTCTGGACCTCAACATCACTTAATGTGAATATTTTCCAGCTATTCGACTTTGTCGTCAAGGCTACCCCGACGCATTCAAGCTTTGTCTTGAATTCGATGTCATCTTCGGTTGAAGACCCTTCGTTCTTAGTTTATTTATCTGTTGTATTTTAAGCTTCTTGCCAAAGAGAATGTGTAATTCCCTCTTTCTTTTGTATTGAAAAAGACTGAATCTTACTGAAAGTAAATTGTGTTAAAAAAAAATAAAAAACAAAAAACAAATAAAACGCTTATCTTCATCTAAATGACTCATCTGGATAGTGAAACAAACAAGTCCATAATCAAACGTGGATATGAATGTGTCATTGATTAAACAAGATGTCAAATCTTTGAAACAACACTCTTACTCATTACTCTTCCTTTTGTAAACTAATTGTCGACAGAAAAGAGTCTTAGGTTGAATTAAATTTTAGCCATTGAAACGAACACGCCTTAATACTAGTCTTCTTTGAAAAGTTGATCCAATGTTTTTGTGTCTCTGAAATCCTAAAGGTTGAATAAATATACTTTGTTTTTGGGTTCTAGCAGAGCCCGTCCTGGTCCTAAGATTTTGAGAGCCTGATTCAGACTAAAAAAAAATATTTTAATTTTTTTTAATTATTATACATATTATTTTTAAAATAGATAATCTCAATTATCTATTATAATTAAAAGAGATTTTTTTATGCTCTATACTATGTTGATTATGTACCACAAGTTTAGATTCATGAATCTATGATTAGTTCAAAATAGTATAGTTATTATAGTAAGAAATTAAAAACGTGAAAAAATTAAATTATAAGTTTAATTGACATAAAGGACATAGTGTATTTATTTTAGTTATAATATTATAAAATTTATTTAATATTTATAATTATTTCAGTAATTAATTTTAATTCGTCTTTTAGTTATACATTTACTACATATTAAATTAAAAAAATATAGGTCTCCATGCAAATGTTTCACCATCATTTCCACATGACTGACTCTAGACGGTTCAAAACATGTATCTTGAAAACTCTAAGCATGTTCAACAGTTAAAGTCAAGGTCTTGGATAGCTTTCTGAAATAGGTTGAGAGTCCTTGTCTTTCTTTCTTATAAACTTGTATGAAGCCAATTTAAAAGTATAGCTTGTTGTATCTTGTATAACTATTTAGACTATAATAGGTGAGAGTCCTTCTCTTTCTTTCTTATAAACATTTTTTGTTTATTATTATATTAAATGGTTTGTCCGCGCATGCGGATATAACCATGTTAAAAATATTTATTATTATATGTACTACTGATTACATATTAATTTTAATTTTTTGAATTGAAAAATATTATCTTTGGATGACAACACTATATATATATATATAATTATATTTTAATTTTATAATAAATTTATTATATAATTAATATTAACATAATAATTCTATAATAAAAACATTATTATTCATTAAGAGTATTAATGACTTCACGCATGTATGCATAGCACTAAGAATATTTATTATTAGATGCTTTATTAGTTAAATATCAAATTAAATTTTTATAACTGAAAATATCATTTTTGGATAACAACTTGATATATATATATATAAGAATTTATTTTAAATGTAGAGTAAATTTATTATATAATTAATATGTTAATATTGTTATATAATAAATAAACATAATTATTCATTAAAAGTATCAACAATTTTTACCTCTTTTATTTTTAGATAACAACTTTTAATGTGAGACTTCGGAAGCGAAAACTTACTTTACATATAATAATATATATGTTTTGCGATAGAAAAATCCATTTCTATTATAAATTAATAAGGGAGATATGTGTTGATAAAGGGTATGTTCATTTGTCAATCTAGATGTTAATTTTAATGGAGATGAAAATTGATGTTTGTTTTGTGTTAAAATGGACATCATTCAAATAATCTATCCAAATGAGTTTTACAGTTTTAGCTTAAAATGAGACTTATCGAGATAACTCATTCACTTGAGTTTAACTGGCGCATTTAAATGGCGATGAACTTATCCAAAATAAAAATAAAAATTTTAGTTTTATTCCAAAAAAAAATTAGATCCAAGATAAAACAAACAAATAATCATGATATATTTCATCAAAAGTGGCAAACCCACATTTTGAAAAACTTGGGTTTTTTTTAAAGCAAAACAGCAACACATTTTTCCAGCAAAATCTCAAAAGCGTATTTCGCACTAAAACCACAAACTACATTTTTTACAAAACAACCAAACCATATGTTTATGCTAAATTGCAAAAACACATTTTCTACCATAACCGCAAATACATTTTCTTGCAAAAACCGCCAACAGACATGTTTTGTAAAAAGGTAAAATTATTTTTCCGTTAAAATTATAAAAAAAAATCTACCAAAAAATACAAAACGCATTTCAAACACGCATTTTGCTGCAAAAACTGCAAACACACATTTTGCTGCAAAACTGCAAACACGTATTATTATGTCAAACCTGCAAAGCTACATTTTCCTGCAAAAACAGCTAAATGAAATTTTGCCAAAAGCGTCACATTATATTTCTTCCAAAAATCAAAAAATTAAATTTGTTCACAGAAAAAGAACAAAATCACATTTTCGCCAAAATCATAAAGACGCATTTTTCTACCAATACTGCAAAATTACATTGTTTTGCTAAACTGTAAAAAGCAAAAATTTCATCAAAATTGTGAAATCACACTAGATTGTAAAACGATTTTTCGGCCAAAATCGTAAAAATATTTTTCCAGAAAAACCGTAAAATTTATTTTCTCACTAAAACTATATTTAAAGATAACTTTATTTTAGATAAATAACAAAAAATAAGCTAAATTAACATAAATTTAAAAGTAGAACTAAATCAAAACAAAGGTATATAAGTCATTTATTTACTAAATCAGAATAACACTCAAAAATCTCTCTAAAACATTTTTTTTTGAAAATTAAATTATATTAAAATCAACTTGAAGATAATACAAACCGACTCACACAAAATTACACAATTCAACCTTTCCTATCTAGCTTCGCTTGACCCATATCACCGGCGCGTTCCACTAAATCGAATCAAGTATCCTCGAGTATCAATTACCGTTCTCTACCTTTGATGATGACCACGGAAAGGAGAGATCCACATCGTTTCCTCATATGTCGGGGTCTTTCTGTGTCGTCTCTGGAGTAGCTAGCTCTTGATGAATTTGTCTAAGTTTGTATCGAAAACCAACTTTGAAGCGCAAGACGAATAAACGGAGAAAGGGTTCCAAGACATCACTTGAGATCCGAGAACACAAGCTATACAGACAATCACCACCATCGCCCAGAACAATGCAAAAACGGGTCGAAATCATCTTCACTTCTGTACCTGAAAGCCTCCTAAACCTGCAAGACAAACCTAGCTACACCACCACACAAGTCTAAGTGAGCAAGTATGGTGCTGGGATGTGAGCAAAGGTCAAGCGAGACACCATGACGATCAACAACGCAACCGAGAACCGACACAACGCTTGAAGTCTTTGAGAACCAAATAACAATTGTCAACGCTGTAACAGAATGCCTCCGGTGTTAATGGAGGCAAAACACGCTAAATCGAGGAGACACTTCCGATGCAAAAGTCGCCGCCTTTGACCTCTGAAAAGGAAGTAGGGAAACCATGTAGTGGAAAGCCGAAGAGAGGAGTCACCATGATAAGCGTACCAAGACGCCATAGACGACGCCTGTCGAACAAACTCACGGCAACTGCAAGAGCCGGGACTGAGCCTCTTACCATCACCGCCTGCGTAAGAGGACTCACGGCTCGCCACCGTGGTAGAGAAACCCATCGGAGCACTCGTGACTATAGAGAAAAAGAGACCGGAGCTCGACGACACCGCAAAGCTCCGAGAAACTACCCACCAAAGTCGCTTGAGCCATAACCTGAGACCGACGAACCACCGCGGAGCCTAAAGGACCCCACATACGAACAATGAAATCCAAAAGAGACTGAGATTGGAAAAACAGTCTGACCTGAACCCAAAAGTCGACTGCCGCCGCGAGTTACCGTCATGCATCCTCACCGCGAATCCAGAGGAAGAAGAGTCACCGCTGTTTCAGAAGCTCTGGCGCTGGCACACGCTTGGACACACCGTCTGATGCTAGAGCTAGAGCTGGTTTAAGGGATCGACTTTTTCTTTTTCTTTTGAGAGAGCGAAGGAGAGAGAAAAAGACTAATCTTTTTAAAACTTGTCTAGATAAAAATATAAATGAGCAAACTAAGGAAGTTCATTTATATGATCTATGTAGATGAACCATCCGAAAAAAAAAATCAATAATCGCAAATAATATTCAATTTAGATGGATCATCTAAATAAATCATATATATTCACATAACATACGGGTAAA
>CAJHQP010007302.1:0-32979 GCA_905132765.1 Moricandia arvensis
TTCTTATCATCAGGCTCTGATGAAAAAGCCAATCTCATTGAACTTTCTTCTCCTTCCTAAATTTGTGGGTTTTATTGCTGCGGACTTCTGTGTTTGTAAGGAAAAAACACGTGGTCGATCGATGCGTAAGAGGATGTTGCCGTCGATCGATGGTCCAACTCTAATATCCGGTTCACCTCGCATGATGTATTTGAACAGTTAATCCAATATCTTGGCTTCATCTCTCATCCATTGCGTGTAGTCCAACCGAAAGTTAGGAGCATCATTCAAAAAGCCTTGTTTTTGAAATTGTCTAATTTGGACGCCTCTCCCTTGATGCTTGTTGTAGATTCCTCATATCCACCAAGGTTCCAAATCCTCTGCTCTGCTATATTATGGCTCTTTGGTCTGCCTTAGGAACATTACCGATCCTTTTTGGCCTGCATGTTTCAGGTTAAAACATATGTAAGCTGTTACTCAAAAACATAGTAGCTCTCCCTCTAGAACTGCCTGATATATATTTGGGGCAATTATTTCCATTCACAAACCAAATTCTTTCCAGTTCTAGATCTCGTTCCATTACCATTCTCATCCTCTGTAGATGCATTACTCCGCATCCCCTTCTTTTTCGTTTAATAAAATCTTTCCCAATCCAGCATCAAAAGCTACTCGTTCCATACTCTTACGCGGACCGTCTCTACCAGTAGTGGCATTTATATCCAAGTGATATCGTCATGGATTTTCTTAAGTTAAGGGGCTAGATGTACATTAAACTCGTTGACCTCTGGAATAGGGGTATCCGATCGCGATTGCGTTCTTCCTTGTTTTTTCGATCGATGGTTGAGTTTTGGGAATTGCTCGTGGGCACTTCCTGCCTTCCCTTTGTTTGTCGATGCGATGCTCGGTACCGGTTGCGTCGATCGATGGCGCTTTGTTTTCTGTATGTGTCCAAATAAATTTTCCTGATCGTTCAAAACCATAATAAGGGCGTCTGCCTACATCCTCCCTTAGGTAGGGCGTTAGTAATCTCCCATAAAGGATCTCATTGCACGTCCTTTCTGTGTATCTTCTGGAAAATTCAAAAACTCATCTGGTCTGAGATAACCAAGCTTTTGTATTCTTCTCCTCCAAGTAAATGTTTTCTGTTTTCGTTTTGATGTTGTTTGATGGCCCAATATAGGCCGATTATTGATGCTGGATGCCCACTTCTGCGTTCCATTTACCCAACTGTCTTCTTTCTTACAGTTGGGCAGGCTCGCGAGATTCAATCAGGTCTTTCTCTCTGTAATCTGCATTGTAGTCTCCGTAAACTCTACCATATATGTGGGTAAACATGAATTGGGTGTCGATCGATGGGGGTATGTGGACCGTCAATCAATGCTCAAATTAATCAGACTGGTGACCCAAAAAAAGGTTCCAACTCCATTAAGCCATTGCAGTATGTTTTGCCAAAATCTTTTCTTTGTGACATGTAAGAATTCTGCGATCCATAGCTTCTTGCATTACCGTGTATCTTCATAATATTTGAAAACTCATATGGTTTGTAGATAACCATATTTCTCTTTCGCGTTCTGCAGCTGAATCACATTCGGTTTCTGCTTCGTTCCTAGTATATCGATCGGTATGGTGTTACGGTCCCACCCACCGTCGATCGATGTCGATTTCCCCAGTTGATTGGGAAAACATAAAAAATTCAGTCTCTTTCCATAGCAAGCCCTCGGTACTTCAATTGTTTCTTCATCATTGTAGTCCTTCGTCGTACTCGAGGTTGGTTGTGTTGTAATTTTGAAGTCTCCATTGTAGGTGTGACTCGTCCGCAGGGAAATTTGAGTGTCGATCGATTCGATAGGGAGGGTATTCAAATCGATTGTTGAACTTTAAGCGTCGATCGGTGTGTTGGGTGGGGTGTCGATCGATGCTCTTTCTTCTGATTCCTCACCAACTCGTAATTGCAGAAGCATGTGGGCCACAAAGCTTCTGCATCATTGCAAAATTTCGTGAGGAAAGTTTTATTCCTTATAATTTCATAATACACATTATGATCAAATCAAGGAAAGGCATAACAATGTTTTGTTTGCATGTCACAGATAGCTCCTAAGATGGCCATGAAGTTCTTCCAAGTTAACAGAGAAGAGTCCAATTGATCTGGATATCCATCACACATGGGAAAGTCTATCCGTGACTAAAAGACGTCCCTAAAATTCGCAGTGGGGACATCTCTACCTATACCTCCTGAGTATACTCTAGAGCAAATCCACAAAGATGAAAGAATAATTGGGAAAGTCCTCCACTCTGAGGTTCCAAACTTCTCTGCTATAAGCTTCTGGGCAGATGCCTCACTAACGATCCGGTGGTCGCATAGGGGGCATTTTGAAACTCGTGGTTTTTTATCAGACATGCACCACAAACTTTCCAGGATCACTTTTTCTTCTTCAGAATAATCCTTGGCTCTCTTCTAGAATGATCCTTGGGTAGTCTATCAACTTATCATAGGTTTCTGATGTGACCCCTCTTCTGCTCTGGGATTGTCCATATTCGTGACCTTTTGTCGATTTAACTAGTTTTTGTTACTGGTACCATCGATCCGATCGTACGATCCATACGTCGAGTGATGCTTCGGAAATTTTTCTCGAATTTGTCAAATCAACAGGAACCATCGATCGATTCCTCTCTGGTGTGTGTGTCGATCGATGGCGTGTGGAAACGGCTAACGAAACTCTGATTTGGCTATATACGGAAATCCTTCACTTGTGGCTTTTTCTTTCTTGAATTTTTCTACCCACAAATCATCAATCACAGTATTTGATGTGATGTTTCCTGCCCAGATTCTTCCTTCTCCTTGACCATAACCTCGTATCTCATAAGGTTTGACCCCCTGAGTCACCTGATTTTCGCTCCCCACACGGGTGGGCGAGGATCTTTGATTTTTTGGTGTTTAGGTGGAGGTACATGAATCTAACTTGTCATTAAAAAATCCACAATCATCTTCTGATGTCCTCTAGTACCTTTTCAAACATAAATTCGATCAATGGTCTTGATTGGCTTTGAAAAATCTCCATGCTTCTGGCAGGCTTGGGCATTAGCTTCAAGGTGAGCTATTGCAGCGTCTGCTTTGAATCAGGGATTAACAGCCCCCTGATCGTTCTATCTTTGAACCTGCTACATTACGCAGATGGACCATTGAGGTCATGCAAGTTCTTCATTCTCATTTTTGAAAAACCACTATTATAGGCGGAACCATCTGAACTCATCTTCTGGTCGACGATAGATGAAAGGTGAGATGATGTCGATCGATTTAGAGTATCAATATCGGTGGATTACTAGACTTCTGATGTCAGTCGATGCTGCCATAAACAAGCGCCGGTCGATGCTAAGTAGGTGCTGCCGATCGATGCTTGTCGTCTTTCTTTGGCGGATCATACACTCGAGTTGTTGTGGGTCTGAGAATAGTAATTCTTGACCTTTTGTTGCTCCAGTTACTCTTATGTTCCCTACTTTTCAAGATTCCTAGTTAGCTACTCTAGAATGCAAGCATTAGGCACAACTCAATTGATGGATATTAACTTTAACTAGCAATCCTACTTTTTGGGATAATCCATGATTGCCTATCATTCAACCCTAAATCTAATGGGGTAACTACTCAAACATAAATCAAAGTAGAATACTTAATCTGAATATAATGAATAGTGTTTAAAAATAATGGGGTTCCAATACAAATCTCCCTATGGAGGTTATGAATCTTCTTACTAAATAAATCCTTAAACTATGATAGAGTTGCTGTGTGCACACACACCACAACCACAAAGCACACTTACTACGGCACCCATCACTCGCCAGCAGCAGCACCCCCTTTTGGTGCAAAAACATAAAGTTATAATATATAAACCCTAAAGTCTAGGTCAAACTCGTCCATGGGTATATCTTATATAATCTTCTTGTCTCATGTCTTTCTAACTTGGGCTGAAATCGGCTTTCTACGAATTGGGTCATCGATCGATGTTTCAGATGTGGTTGCAATATCGATTAAATCTTGGTCAATGTAAACGTCGTTCGACCCACCAAGGTTTGTGTCGTCGATCGATGTGACAGTCTGTACTTTGAACTCTCAACAATGATCAAACTTCAGTATTATTCTCCTCTAAATGCTCCCAAAGCTCCAAGTATCTCTGCCATATATCTCCCAAAACGTGCTTGGAACCTGTAAAGACCTTAAAAACATAGCCTAGACACAACATAATAGAACCTAATAGAGCCTATTATACATGGCCTATAAACTGTACTAATAGTTTGATATTCCCACTTCGCCACTCCCCTGGGAATGCGCCAAGAGTTCAGCTTAAATTCGCACATCTTCACCGGTCCAAAGAGACTTCTGATCACTTAGGTCGTGTTCAATCCAACTAGTCCCAGCGTTTGCTGTTCTTTTCCAGAAGGAAACTGCATTTCCATAGTTGGCATTGTCCCATAATACTGTCTTTCTCTAGTCGCTCATTTGCCTCGGCATGTAAGATTTTGTAGGTGTGTCTCTTTCATTCTCGCATTCGCCTCTGCTAAACAGCTCAAAAGCCATTAGTGCCAACCAACGGTTAGTGCATGCATCAAATCTGGGATGGTGCTTTTTGGGGACATTCTGTCTTCTTAGAAACTTGCGGGTCTCTGCCTAAGACTACATTATTTTTCATTCTAATGACGTGTCTCCAAGAAAGCTTCAGCCGCCAAATTAGCTAGTTCCCCAAATGAATGAATCTGAACCTTCATATCTGAACTGCTGCTCGTGAATCTTGGGGAATTGTTTTCTTCTTCTCTGAGTTACATTGAGTAATGACTCCACTCTTGAAATTGATTTAGCGATGGCTCCTTCGAAGGATTTGTCCAGTAGGGATGTAAAGGGGACTATAGAATTAAAGATCCATCATTGAATACAATGACATTCTTGTCTTTCCTTTCATTGGTTTCTTTCCAGGATTCCAATTGGGTCGTTTCTCAATGAATATCTAGTATTATTATGTTATCTTTTCCCAACGTGTCGCTTAAATGACAGTTATTGTTTTGCATGCTGGACAATGTTCTGTGTCCTCTAGAGTACAGGGCTTTGCCCTCATCTTGAATACCAAACCTTTGTAGCCTTAACCACTAAAGAAAGGATGATAAACCAAAAACACTCCTGTACCAGCTCTAGGAATTGTCTTCGTATTGTACTCTATGAATTATATGCAGAACTACTCGGGCAAACGTCTGGATAGTGGTAGATTAAGTCAAAAACTCTTTCCCCCTGAGCTCGGACGTCTTTCCTCGGCTGGAAGTTCAAAAATTCCCCAATTTACTGAACCTGGAGTTCTGTGATCTTGCAGATAGGGAACTGCGCGTAGACGTGTGGCCGCTGCTGGCATCAAAAAATTTCATGTACCCGCAAACGTCTCTTCAGCGGTGAAGAAACCCATACTTCTGACCTTATCCTATTTACACATAAGCTGGTCAAGGGATAGGTTGATTGGCAGTACGCAAAAACATTGTCCGTTGCTTTGGTAGCTGTGCTTGTCCTGTTTGATTCTCAAAACTTCTAGTCTCCAGTTCTCTGGAATTCGTCAAATGGGGCACTCTTCGCTTGAGTGCATTAGAGAGGTGTAGCTAGAACCCCAAACGCTTCTTTAGAAGTAGTCAAAAAATCTATGGGAACTTTGACCAGGATACGCTTGCATTCGGCTCGCGAGGAACTTCTCTGGAGGTGGAAGGAGAACCGCATATATCAGGATGAACGGTAGGTCTAAGTTATCCATTTAGGTTGTGTGTACTTCACCTTTTTTGTTTTAGAAGCTTTGTGTTTATTGAGCGGGCTCTTTTCTAGGGAAAGACCACAACGTCTCCCAGCAGAACTTTTAGATCCTCATTGCTTCTTTTGATCTCTTAAGGATTAACGCTTTTCTTGGACCAGAGGATATTCAGTATTAGATAAGCTCATTTGGACCTATACGCTTTGAATAGCCGATGATAGTCAGTCGATATTTGGAGTTCTCCTTCACAATATTAGCTTCGGCTTTAGACACAGACCCTTCAGACTAGAAAGATGACCTTCTTTGATAGTTACCTGAGATGACCTTTTTCTCTGTTCTTATAGAAAATAACCTCGGAAAATCTGCTCCTTTTTAGGATTATAGCCAGCCTCCAACCTCCCGTATGAAAGATAAGATTTCTACTCATTTGTGGGCATGTATTTACTTCAGTAAGTATTACCCTCTGTCCCATCTGGAATTCAAAATCCTGATCTTTCCAATTCCCTTAACATCACACTGTGTGTTATTTAGCCATTAGAACCTTTTCCACCATCAATGTCTTTTGAAGTCAAACAAAACATCTTATTTGTGGAGTGATGTAGAAAGAACACCGCGGAATCTAGAATCCATTCCTTTTTTCAATCTTTAGTCTTAACAGTTAGTACCAAATTGCTGTTTACGTGCTGAGGACTGAATTTGCAGCATTCCCCTAGTCCTTTGTTTCTTATTATATCCTCTGTGGACACTCACATTTCAGTGACCATCTCTTTTCCACACAATGAACACATCCAGTCTTTTGATCCTTGTTATACTTAGGTTTAGACTTAGACCCTTGACTTAGACCTGCCTAGTTCCATAACGGTTGTTGTTTGCTTGTAGTTACGATCATTCCTCTTGTTTTGATATTCCCCTTTGATTCAAGATAGAGTCCTTCAGAATTAAAATCGTCCACCTTTTCAAACAATCCTCTATGGCTTCAACTTCCAATTTCTTTAGCATAAGCTTGAACTAACAAACCTCTCTAAACAATAAGTGTAATCCTTGCATGTTTTCCATTACTTCAACGTATGAACAAGTGCCTCATACTGAGATGGTAGACTATATAAGAAGTTGGATAGCTTGATCTTCGTTACTGACATTTATGTTAAGACTTGCTAGATCACCAACTAAGCTTTAGAACCTATCCCATGGTCTTTCATCAATGGTCTTAGTTCTCTTCCATCTTGTTTAAATTCAAAACTATTGCTTGGATATATATTCATGTTTGGAAAATTCTTAGTCTGATAATCCCGTCAAGTGCTTTCCACATTCCATAGGCTAATATGTTCGTTGCATCACCTTCCTCAGAATCATGTCACTTTAGGACACGTTCCCATTAGATTTCTTGGACTCTTATGTCTTTAGCAACCTCAACTTTGATCCAAGACTGGATCTTGCCCTCTTCCAAGTTTTCCTTGTAAAAGAGTTGCCATTTTCTCTTAAAGACTGATGCTAAAACCTTGAACTCAAGCTGACCAAGAGCTCTTGTATTTTCCACTTTCCAAAATCCTCTTTCCCATCCAAACTTATCCATCCTCAAATCGACCTGAGTAGGCTACATTGTTCATACTCTCTCCTTCAGAGCCTCGATCTGGAACAAAGCAAGAAAACCTGCTATCTCTGATACAACTGGTTGATTGTTAGCTCAGGATCTTTGAGCTTGTTCTTGATTTCTAAAGCTGTATGGCTAGTTCGATTGTCGTAGAGATTGAAAACAATTAAGCAAAACACACAAGAGATTGTTGACCAGACATTGTTTGCCTATTTGTCTGGGGAGAGATCAAAACTCTCAAGCCAACGCAATAGAATCATTATAAAGTTTCCGGTAAACAACAGTCCGATCTAACTCGCCAGAGAAGACGGATTGATATTACCCTTCCGATATAGCACTCTAGGTAATCAAATCCTTGCGGTGACCCTCGTTGACGTAGCTTCTCCTTTCGTCTCCGATCAATATCACAAGGTAGAAACTCTCTCTCTCTCTCTCTCTCTCTCTCTCCGACTTCTCTCTCTCACCTCTCTCTCCTATCCCTCTCTATCCCTCTCTCTCCCCCTCTCCTCTCTCGCTCTCCCTCTCCTCCTTCTCCCTCTCCCTCCCTCTCCCTCTCCCTCTCCCTCTCTCCTCTCTCTCCTCCTCTTCCTCTCCCTCTCTCTCTCTCTCTCCTCTCCTCTCTCTCTCTCTCACTCTCTCTCTCTTCTCTCTCTCCTCTCTCTCTCTCTCTCTTCTCTCTCCTCTCTCTCTCTCTCTCTTCTCTCTCCTCTCTCTCTCTCTTCGCCTTAAACATCTATAGTTGTTAACATATTCTGAAACATTGGATGGTTTTCATACCATATGAGGCTAAAACTTCGCGCTAGCTGATAAACTTTTTTCATTCGAAATACATATCCAGCGATACAATTCTACACCATCCAGCGATACAATCTGACATCCCAAAATCCAAGCAATTTTTAATTGTTTTCAAGGATATCTCTCTAATTCTGGCTCCATTTTAAAATTAAAACGCATATGCACACCTTTTCCTTATAAATCAGAATTTTTTCATCTTTTTTCTCATTTCACTAATCAGAGCTAAAAAACCATTGGGCAGAGACTGCGTAGAGAGAGACTCAAAAATGTACATGTTAGAGCTCTCTCTCTCTCTCTCCTCTCTCTCTCCTCTTCAGCCGTTTGACCTCTCTTCTCTGCTGGATCTTTCAGGTTAATCCGCTCTAGAAGAAGGAAGAGCCGTCTACGGCCTAGTATAACATAACACTCGGGCGGGACCTTGACCGTTGGGCTACTAGGATGTTGCATGACCCAGAAATAGACTATGCAGCGCATCATTAAGGATGATTCGTTCCTGAGGATAGACCCCCAACCATTTCCGTTGTGAAGACAGCCCAAATGCCACAGTGTTTGACCCCTCTCGTCAGAACGAAAAGTCCTCACCTATTCTCTCGTGCCGCTGGACTATCATCCACAGCCCACGTAGCTGCTCTCTCTATTCCTCGCTCTCTGTTTACGAACAATCACGTGATCTTGTAATCGACACACGTCTATACCTCCCTGACGCGTCTCCTGGTAAGCATTAAGTGACTCTCACTCAGACTCTCTTTTTCTAGTCCTTTCCCACTCTCTCCTCTCACATTTAGTTGTTCAAAATATTAAAATTATTTTATATCTTGTATAATTAGTTTAATCATAATAGTTTTTATATAATAGACTAAATAATTTGTACAAATTTTTCAATTGTGGGAAACGCACAACAAGATAGTTAAGTTTATGAAAAAAAGTCACTAAGTTACCGAAAAATGCTTACTTTTTCTTTGACATTAAGAGAAAAATAGTTTGAGCAGATATGATTATATTCAATTTTGTATGGAGTGTTGGATAAATTCTAAGTTTGTGAAACTTAACATATTATTAGTTGTTTAATATGTTAAGAGGATAACAGAAAATCTGTAATAGGAAAATGAAGTTTTCTATTAGATTAGGTTTTTGCTTTCCATATTCCACATGTTAAAGGGAATAATCTTTCACTATAAATATAGGGTTTCATTGAGAAGTTCTCCATAAGAGATCTAGAGAAACGTTGTGAGCTTTAGTTTTGAGTAATTTCCTAAAGTAATAAGAAAAATTTGTTCTTATAATTCTTTGTTCTAAGAGACCTCCTTCAATTCGGTATCACAGCTTACGTGAAGAGCTTCGATCCAAAGCTTAAGTTGAAGAAACTTCGATCCTGCGTAGTTTTGAAGCCAAGAATTCCACGACCACAAGATGGATGACGTGAATAGGGGCTCCACGTACGAAGGACCTTAGAATCCGCAATCTATCCAATGTCCGATGTGAACTCGACAAACTACACAGTTTGGTCAATGAGGATAAGGGTGTTACTTCGTCTTTCATGATGTGTGGGACACGATAGACCCTGGGTTCGGATGATCAAAAGAAGAACGACTGTTGCGCGATTGCTCTTTGTTGTTCAATCCAATTCTCGAAACTTTGATTCTCCAGGGTGGAGAACAAACCGCCATCCAAAAGACATCTGGAACCGCCATCAGTCACGACACCTTTGAGCTGATCGTGTAATGGAGGCCGAGACTTCAGACATTGATGACGGAGTTTGAGAGGTTGAAGATGGATGATAGTGATACCGTGGTTGACTTTGCGGAAAGATATCAGCGTTATCATCCAAGCAGCCTCGTTGGAGAAAACATAGAAGAATCCAAGATGGTTAAGAAAGTTTTTGGACAGCGGTCTTCCAAGACACCAAGTATATTCAGATCGTAAAACGCGTCGCTTGGACAAGTCCTTAGACCCTCAAATCTACGGGTTTTGAGGAATATAGTTGGAAGGTAAAGCGTGTAGGGCGAACTCAAAAGGGAAAGGACCAAGGGAAGCTTATATTTTTGGATAACAATCACCATATTTAGAGGAACTATGGAGATTTTTTTGGTAGAGGTAGAGGACGGAATGGAAGAGGCAGAGGTCGAGGTAGGTACACAACCAAAACCATGTGTCACACACCGAAGATAAAAATTCGAAGAAGGATCATCCAAGCTGAGATGTTGGAGATGTGACAAGCCGGGGTCACTATGCAAACTTCCTGCCCCGAGGAAGTCAGTAAGAATTAAGAAACCAACTTAAACGAAACACCAAAAAGGCTGATGCCCTCTATGTACATGAGGTGGTATTCTTGAATGAAGGACAAGATGATTCCAAAGAGATCTTGATATCGATAAATAGGCAATGCAAGTGTTTGGTATTTGGATAATGGGAGCGAGTTAATCATATGACGGAAACAAGGCGTTCTTTTCAAGTTTGAATCTCAACACACAAGGGAAAGTGAAGTTTAGTGGATGGCTCGTGTGTTGATATCATAGGAAAGGGGTTCTACCTTTGTGTGCAAGAATGGAGAGAAGAAGTCACTTAAAGACATATACTACATACCCGACCTGGAAGCATAAAAATATTGAGTCTTGGACGCAACAACAGAAAAACGGATGTGAGGTTAACATGAAAGATGTCTATTTAACACTCACAAGGATTCGTGTGACAGGTTGCTTGTACGTGTTACAAGATCTCCAAAACCGTCTCTATAATCCCGATGGAGATTAGCTATCCGCAGTGTTTACATGTCAGAGATGAAGATGCAACATGGATGTGGCATGCTCGAATAGGACATATAAGCTATGGCGTGATGAACAACATGGTAAAGAAGGAGATGGTCGTAGGAATTCAGTGTGTAAACACATGAAGAAAGCGTGTGTGACACATGTCTAGCAGTGAAGCAAACAAGACATTCATTCCCAACTAAGACCATGTTTCGTGCAACGAATACGTTGGAGTTGATCCATGAAGAGGATTCCAAGTTTCATACGAGTGTCTCATGACCAAGAAACCTAATATCGAGCAGTTGAGGATATTCGGTTGTGTAGCCACATGCGAAGACATGTGTTGACTTCATCTGAAGAAGTTTTGATGAGAGATCAAAGTGTGTGCATCAATCTGGAATTGAGCCAGGTTCCAAAGCTTATATAATTTATGCATCCAGGAGTCGCAGGAGAGGCAATGGTGAGTAGAGATATGATATTCAACGAGAAGAAAGCTTGGGATTTGGTCGTCTATAACAAAACCAAGCAGATTGTGAACCAAGTATGCTTTAGCTTCAACATGAGATGATATAAAAGAATGTAATGGTCAAGGTGATGATCATGAAGCTATAAAATCAAGATGAGGAAGAAGAAGAAGATACTGATCAACAATGCAAACCCTCTAGACGATCACAAAGCGAGACTTCAAACGTTAGTCAAAAGGGAATGTCGAGTGTAACACACAAAAAAAGTGTGTGTGACACTGTCTATCTGAGAAGCATGTTAGACATAACTAGATGGTCGTGGGAATGTTGTTGTTAACACAAGAAAATCATAGATGCATTTCTGACTAAGGTCATGGTTCGTACATCAATGCTACTTGGAATTATTGCATGGAGAATTTTGTGGACGAATCACACCCACCAACGGCAGCAAATATTCCCGAGGCATTCTATCGGTTCAAAATATTTCACACCGATAGAGGAGGAGAATTTGCCTCACCTAAGTTCAATCTAGTTTGCACCCGATCGAGGAGGAGAGTTTACCTCAGCTGAGTCGAATATGTCGAACTACTTATGGGTTGAAGAGATGGAAGCCGAGTTGGAGTCCATCACAAGAAACAGACATGGGAGCTTGTGGATAGACCGTCTGGTATTGAACCTAACAAGGTTCAAGTGGATCTACAAGATTCAGGGAGCAGATGAAATCAAGATAAAGGAGGAGAGTCATGCTCAGGGAATCATTTGTGACACAGAGATGGAAACGTGGAACACTCCTTGACCCATCTCTCTTGAGAAAAGACCAAAGTTTGTTGCTCCTTTCACGTAGCAATAGAGTTGAATTTAAATATCTCAAAGGCTGAAGATGAACCAGAGATAAATGATACGAATTTAAGATGTTTGAGGTATCTGCTCACACAAGACTGACTTGTGTTACGCATTGGGCGTACTAAGTAGATATATGCACAATCTGAGAGACTCTCATGGACAAGCCATCAAGAACATATTGCGGTATGTGAAAGGAACAACAAACTTCAGTCTGTTCTTCAAGAGAGATGGGTCAAGAAGTGTCGTTGGTTATAGTGACAGCAGTCACAACATTGATGTCGCTGACGGAGGAGCACGTCAGGACATGCATTCTATTATGGTTCATCACTGGTTACTTGGACGTCGCAGAAGCAGCAACGGTTGCATTGTCATCAATGCGAAGCAGATTTCATGACAGGAACGGAAACAACAAACAAGCTATATGGATTAAGGAATTGTTGAGTGAGATACTAAGTGAGAAGGCGAAGAGAGTCATACTTAGGATCGACAACAAATCAGCCATTGCTCTAACGAAAAATCGGTTTTCCATGAAGAAGTAAACATATACTTTCAAGATATCATTTCATTTCGAAAATGTGTGGAGAATGGGAAAATCGAAGTGGAGCATGTGCCAGGTGTTGAGCAGAAGGCTAACATCCTAACTAAGCCATTAGCAAGGATTAAGTTCAAGCAAATGAGGAACTTAATCGGAGTTCAAGAAATTGATCTTCCTAATTCAAGTTGGAATTAAGGGGGTGATTGTTGGATAATTCCAATCTTGTGGAAACTTAACATATTATTAGATGTTTAATATGTTAAGAGATAACACAAAAAAAGAAATCTAGAATAGGGAAAATGAATTTTTCTATTAGATTAGGTTTGTGTTTTCGATATTCCACATGTTAAATTAATAGTTTTTCATTATAAATGTAGGTCTTATGGAAAGGTGTTCCTTAAGAGATCTAAGAGAAACATTGTGAGGTTTTAGTTTTGAGTAGTTTCTGATTATCAATAAGAAAAATTGTTCTTATTATTATTTATTATAAGAGATCCTTCGATAAAAAGTTGTGAGACGGATCTCCTTGATTTGTATAAGACATATTATTTTTTTTGTCAACATATTTTATAAAGCCACATGGGCCCAAGAGTTTACAGATCGGATTCAAATTGGACAACGCTTTATACAATTTAAGCCCAAGCTAAACCCAATAATAAAGAGGAACGATGAGCAAAAGATTAGCACGTGTCATCCACTATGTGTGTGATGATGTCATGTGATAGAGTTCACCGACTCTCTTAACACACTTGTCTAGTACCTAAAAAGTGAAACTATTTCACGTACTAATATGAAAACTCATGGAACAATGAAAAGGTTAAAAACTGACAAGGTGTTCTTGGGTCCACGTCACAATCAGGAAGAGACGAAAACACCCGGGTTGAATGAATACACAGGAGAAGACACACGAAAAACCCTTCCAATAACCAGAAGGAGGCTCAATGTGCAAAAGCAATCTAAGTTTGCTTAAGGAAGCCAAAACCAGTGGCAAACATGCTCTACCAAGGTAAGTGTTATAACCCACTTTTGGTTATGGATACTGACGTGTGTATTCTTGTTACAGGGAGAAGATATGAAATATCTAACCTTACTAATGTCCTAAGAGAAGAATAAGAGAACATATTCTTTTATGAGCCACACAACAAGTGGAAACCAAATCTGAACAAGGGATTGTTCAAGTTACCAAACCTGAGGTAAATTTCACATTTGACCAGAATGTTCTTATTAACTCGTCCAAGAGAATATGAGATAGGTACAAGAACCCAAGGAGAATGCCACTGCCCAAAAGGAAAGACAACAACACCGATGTTTCTTAGTATCTGATCAGAACAAGGCCTAAGCGACTTTTGAATTCTTGCCATTCAAGTCCATCAACCTCAAGGTAAGTTTCATGGGTAGTAACACGCCCATATCATCTCAGTACTACGATACGATACACTTGTTCTCGCCAAAAGTGCCAAAAACAGATTTTGGAACAAGATTGGAGAAAAATGCAACCAGCCATTTGGAGATGACAGATCATCATATCAATTCATGTAGTCTAGATCAGGGACATTCCCTAGAGGTACACATGCCCTATTGGCCAGAGCAACAAGCCCACACTCCAACAGCCATGGAGAAGCGTTAAGTGTTGTATGTTGTCATAAGTATAAGTCTCTTTACAGTGGTATAATACACTTGTCTTTGCCGAGGTATTTTGATCCAGGAATTAAACAAGAACAAGGTCATAAGTTGCAAGAAGAACCAACAAACTACAAAAGTTGTTCAAAGAAGAAAATATTTTTTCAACTTGATGATGCTTACAAGGTAAATCTGACCTTAATACCTTCTGTTTCTAAATCTACAAGACCATATATAATTCAATTGATTCTTGTTCAGAAGTTTTAGATCATTTCAGTTTTCCAAGAAGAAATCTTCAAAGAGATCCCACGGATAATCTTTTGTTGCAAGAGAATCAACTCCGATGATGGTCAGAACCGAGGCTACTAGAAGTATGAAGACTGTCTGTTCCAGAATAGGTTCAATGACCATGTCCGGGCAGAGACGTGATCATTTCCTATCTCTTCAAATAAGAACCACCAGATGCATCATGCATCACCAAACCGAAATCATACCAAGGTAAGACTCTAGCCTCCCAAAATAGAATGAAACCTCACTTGCTCTATCTTGGTGAAGGTAAATTGGGTTTTTAGGACAAAACCTGTTGAAGAGGGAGGGAATTATGCAGGACCTCAAGTCAGTATCTGGACCACCAACTCTGAGATCAACCATACAAGCTACATTGGAGACAGCAGCGACATATGTGAATTCAAAGAAGGATATATTTTCAACTATGAGGAGTTTGAACATTAAACCAATTGCTATATATTCTCAACTCAACCAGATCATGCGGAGAATTGGTTTCGTACCAAAAGGAGTAATGATTTAGGAGATATACCATTTACAAGTCAGGCTACCTACACTGCATCAGAAGTGGTTCTATTTAAGGAAAGTAACTCTTTGCTTAAGGAGTGTACTATTCAAACTCACGTGTTTGAAGCCAGGAGATCATTCATTACATCTAATACCAGTTGGAGAGTTTCTACAATGCACAAGACCCTATTGGATTAAGGAGATTCCATCACACCAAGAGTTACCATAAATTGGACCAGATTTGCCAATCAAACCCAACGGCTACTTTTCTACACTCTTGTCTGTGATTTAGCGATTTATTTCATCAACCAAAAGCTCCAAAGGCTCCTAGGATATTCCCAAAGTATTCCAGATACAGGAAGCTCACCCTTAGGCCGAGATTCTTTCATATTTGTCATTTAAAGCCTAACGCTAGTTTTCTTATTTTCAGCAAGTTTTTCTATTTTTGTTTTAGCTTTCTAAGCCTTGTACTGAGCAGTATATAAGCTCATTAGATATCACATTGTAAGGCACGAAATCCTTTACCAAAACCTAATAAACTTCTTAGTTTTCTTTTTCTCGAAAGTCTTTGTGTCTTTGTGTGAATTTGGTCATTCGGTCTTGTGTGGAATCACTTGGCTCTTTTACTGGCGATTAATGCTGCCTGTGGAATCAGGCTGTTCTTTCTTTGTGGTTGATTGTGGAATCAATCAACACCCTGTTCTATCCAGTATCATCATCATCATCATCACTTCCATCCAGCCGGTTTTATAGTCGATTAGATCGATTAGACAAACCACCCCTCTTATTGGATCGTCCATCACTTTGATCCAAAGATCTTGTGAACGTTTAATAGCTTAGGCTTACATTAGTAATTTTCCGCTAACTTATGAGTTCAAGCTCGAGACTGATGATACGCGACCGCCGCACAACCTCGTTTCAGAGAAAAGTAGCCCCAATAGAACGGACCGCCGTGAAGGATATTTCTAAACGGTAAACACATCTCCAGGATGTGGGGAATAAGATATGAACTGCAAGAAAATACATGTGGTCATACATTAGCAAAAAATAAGGCTAATCAGATTTATCCAACCTGATACCCTTGGGACCCCATCTACGCCTAAAAACGGGAATGCATTCTTCCACAACAGATGGTGCCCTATCTATACGGACGAAGAAATAATATTTCTGCCAGCTGTGAAAGTTGGAAGTACCCCTTGATCACCGCAATGTGATTCCTCGCTTAGGCAATATGTGAGCAGAAATTTTGTATTTTGGGGAAATAAAAAACCTCAAGATAGCGGCACTAAGAGTCATCCCTCGCTCAAAACTCAAGACCAGAATCCTAATGAGATGCTGGCAGACCGAAGCGGGAGAATTGTAATTATCGACAACTTAAATCGATCAAGAACCGGATTATGATCTCCGAGATAGGGAACCACAAATTGACAAAGTTGAAGATGCGCCTCATAGAACGTAAAGTAACTCTAAAGCAAGGCTCTATGGGCACCACGACTCAGCTGGGCGTGATTCCATACCGCAAGTGGCACACCAATACGCATTGACCTCTTTATGTTCAATGGAATGTGGTACGAATTAGACTTTCAAAACGACTTCGTCATCTTCAACACGTAAGCTCTCGGGAGAAAAATAGGAAGGAAAGACATACTCGAATCACTCTCTTACTAAAAGATGTAATGAAAAAAACAAAGGAAGAGAAAGAGAGAGAAAAGATTATTTACCTAAGGAATTTTTTTTTATGGAAATGAGCAAGTAAGAATTTGAATACTCATTCCACATACTTATAGAAAAAGAAATCTATTGTTAACCCTCGACTTTCAGTCATTAATTCCACCCAGACTTACATACATGCCTAACACCTCACAAGAACATCAAAAACGATTCTCGCAAGTTGGGGGCTAACTGTTGGGGTCAAAAACCGTCACGACAGAATCAATGTCTAGAAACCACCGCGGACACGTTTCACCTCTTTGAAGTAAGAATCAAGCGAGAAATAAAACCTTGTAAGATTCAAAGAAAACAAAATCTAGCTCGATTTCTTGTAAAGCAACCTCCAGAGAAAAGACGATAAGATGAGAAACCGACGGGTCCAGACGTCTCATAAGGAACCACATTGCTCCAAGTCTCTTCACCCGTGGGCAACAAGACAATCACGGGAGACAAGAAACGTACCACGCCTTGTCTCCCACGAGCGACGAGAACATGATCAAGTCTCATCACTCCATGGGTGACGAGACATGTACTGCGTATCTTCGACCACGGGAGACGATACTGTGACCAATTCTCGTTACCCACAAGCGATTGAGACCGTGAACCAAGTCTCGTCACCCACGAGTGACGAGACCATGACCAATGATCACCTCCCGTGGGCGACGAGACACATAGTGTGTCCCCACGGGTGACGAGACTCGAGAGAGTCTCGTCGCCCATGGACAACGAGACATGGTTTGTGTCTCATCTCCCGTTCGTGAAAAAATGTGGAAGCGATGTGGTTTGCCTTATGGTGAGATAAACAGATGGTGGTACATTTGGATATGACGCTTTCTGGTTAATTGTGTTTTCTGAAAGTTTTTTTTATGAGGCTTTTTATAAACGTATTCCAAAAGTTGTTTTTACGAAAAATTATCCATAGATTATTACTATGATGTTTTTCCGCGGAAACTTTCTGAATTTTGTTTGATGGAGGGTTGTTTCGTAAAAACTCGTCATTATGGCAAAAAACCTTCCACAAGAAACATTTTGCGATCTTTTCATGCTTGGATAGAAATTCTCTTTATTCATCGTCTGGCATGAGATATATGAATTTCATTCTTGTATCCATAATGAAAATTGGTTTTTCTTATGCCATATAGTTTATTCAACATTTTCAGCTCGTATTTGCTTAAGTCACAATTTCTCGAAGAATTTTTAGCGTTGATTTTGCCATCACCGATTTTGACCCCAACAGTTAGCCCCCAGATTGTAAGTCTTTACGTGTAATTTCTTGAGAGGTAGTGATAGGCGCGTTAGGTGGAATAAATGGCTAAAAGTCCGTTCTGAAACCTTTTTTGGAATGTGATAAGATTGGGATGTACCTTATTAAGGCTGCCAACGTAGTTGAAGGGATCAAGCCTTTCGTAATTTTGTGTAAGACCAGTGTGTTGAGTTTATCGGCAAGACCTTTGCAGACTATCGGTTTAGGGTTTGCAATGACTGTTTGGCTTAAATCACCCATGGCGGTTTGGACTTGATTCCATCTCAATATTGAAGTTTGCAAAAAGTTCTCGGCTTATGTGACTTGTATCGATCGAGAACCGATCATCTTTTCCAAAGACAATTTCGAAGTCCTCTGGAAGTGTTGACCAAAATTTTGGGATTTCTTTTATAAACGCTATTATCCTTGTGCCGGATTTCTTAGAGTCTATTCTATGGGGGGACATGGCTAAGTATGTTTAGAACTTTGGAGTTTGTTTGTTGTGATCAGAACAAATGGAATGTTAATTATTACTATTTGAGTTTGAACATTCGCGAAGGATGTGTGTTTTAGAAGATGTTAGTGCTTACAACTATTTGAGTTTCGACACAGGAACTTTCATCCAGAAGATATTTTACGTCGAAATCGGGTTTTTGGATTGTCTGCAACGTCTCGCGAAAATAAAGACTATATTTTTCTTTCGATTAAAATTTTGACGTTATGAGAATGTGTTAGAGATTTTTTTTTTTCGTGTTTGGCATGAAGTTCTTGTTTGACCTTGTGGCCAGTGAATACTTCAGCTTTCTTTTTGCGGAGTTTTGGACCCGAAGTTTATTTTTTAGCAAATTAACTGCAATTTTTTCGTATAGAAGTTTTATTTCGTATGCCGCATTTCTTGTTTGAGAGGTTAAAGATGTTTTTGCGGTGTCGCAAGGGTTTTATTTTAATCTACAGCAGAGAAACTTTTTGGTTTTTTTTCAGATGTCTCGCAGCCAAAACCGTCGGTCCTGTTTGGATGTTAAATTGGATTCCAAATTCTGGTTCGTGCTTCAAGGGGAAGGTGTAATTGGCTGAAGGCCAAAGCGCCAAAGCGCCTTCATCAAGATTGATAGGTCAAGTATGCCAGAGTTTTTTAGCGTTAAGGTGGCCGATGTGGTAGAAAATGATTTTCCACTTTGGGTTTCAGCCATACGATGAGTGTTTCGTATAACGCTTCCTTTACTCGTATGAAAACTGTTTTCATATAACCTTGTTTCAGTTAGGAAAGACGTAATGAAAGTCTTTCATATGAATTTTTTTTTCGTTTTTGTCTGAGGATGACAAAGCCCAAGAGGCTTGATACTGAATCCATTTGGAGTTACTCATAGGAAAACGGCTTGCTCGGATCTAAGTGAGGGGAAGAAAGCTAGTGAGTCGTAAGGCTAAAAGAAGAGATATGTTAGATCGTAGTGCAAAGAGATAAACCTTACATTGGTCGTCCAAAATCGGATCATACAGCTTCATTTTTACTATAGGAAATTTATCTACAAAAATTCTTCATAAAACCTGTTATGTTAATTTTCGAAAGTTGCTTTGTATTACTTGATCTGACTATATGAAGGATTTTTCGTGTAAGTTTTACAAGAAGAGTTTCTCATAAAATAAATGGAGTGTGTTTCTTGCAGATTACTCGTGATGTTTGCGAGTGAGGATTAGGTTTTTCCTCATTCGTGTATTTATATTGTGAAGTCAGTTTGCATGATACAGATCTCATTTTCCCGTAGGACTGTTTCGTATGAAATGTTTTAGTAATGGGTGACCCATTTATGAAGATAGTAAATCGGTGCTATGTATGGAGATGTCAAAGTAGTGATGTTTCCGCAGATTTACGAGAAACACTTCCACTTTTGATGTTGGTCTTTGGTGAAAGTTGCTCAGAGTCACTCATGGAGTTTTACTGAAGTTTATTTCGTTATGTCCTAGTTGTGGAACGTTTTTTGTAGATTTTTGAGAGGAATTCTCATGACATATTTCTTCCCGAGCGGAACGAATTGGTCAACCAGTGGTAGATCTAGTTAACGAGCGGGGAGGAATCTTTTCCTTTATTGTGCTCGCTGGTACTTATGTTCTCAATTTTTCTTTCTCGCAAATGTTTTTTGACGCTTTTCCGTGATTCACTTGTTCAACAGAAACCGGGAGCAATGCTTTGATGTTTGAAGATTTCTCGTATATTTTTTTGACTGTTTAGGTATGCCGCCATCGTTTAGACGAATCTTAGATTGTCTTTTGCCTTTTGGACGATTTTGATGGATCATTTCACTGCCTAATGTCGTAAAAGTTTGCTTGTCGAAAATGTTTTCTTGATGTCGAGGCAAAAAAATTGAAGTATGGGAGTATACAAGTATAGTATACGTACCTACCCCCCCCCCCCCGGTCCTTTTTTACGAAATAAATGGTTGAACTGATCTTCAAATGGTTGTGTACGTTTTTCTTTCGAGGATTAAGATGATCAATAATCTGGGTCGATTTACAGACGACGCTTGGATGGTGATCTTGCTTGTTTTCAGGTTGGCGACTTATAATGGGTTGGTTTTAAGAAATGTGCTAGGAACAAGTCGTTTAACACAACGTCTGTTTCTCTAGTTCTCTATTTTATTTAGGAAGCGAGCTGAGTACGCTTGAATGGTGACGATCGTTTCTTGGTTCTGCGAGATATTAGATTGGTCTTGCAAGAACTGTGTGAACAGTTAAAGAACAATAGGATGAGATCGGAAAAATCATCTAAGACTTATTTTGCTAGACTATCCACCTAGATTCTAAGTTCCCTAAAATTTACGGCAACTTCCAAGGCATTTTTATTTCTCAGTTCTTTCCTAAAAAAAATTCAAGTCTGATTTCAGAATTTTCCTAGTCGACATACCGTAGTCTTCTCGGAGGTTGAATTTGCCTCTTCTCCGTTACGCTATTCTCACTTCCCTTCTTGTCCTCGTGTTTGTCAACCCCTTATGGATAATAAGAATATTGATTTTTCTTTAATTTCTCTACTTTTCCTGGCCTGCTTTAGGCTGAAGCCTGTCTTGCGGTTTGGTTTGTCGATCCATATTTTCCAATCTGGGTTTCAGTCTCCGTATCGTTGGTTTTTCGAAAACGAATAAGTATCTTGTTGAAAGCCTTTTGGAGTTTAGGAATATCCAAAGGCAATCAGGAGATGCTAATGGGGATCAGGAAGACTCGTAGGTAGATGAGGCTTTCGTGAGAGATCATGGGCGATGAGGTCGGAGACAGAGGACGGTGAGATCATGGATAGAGGCTGATCGGCGAAGTTCACTTCTCAACTCTCGCTTCGTCTCTTTCCTTCTCCGAGAGTGTTTTTGTACGATCTTTGTTTCATTTTCCAAAGGTTGTCAAACTGTTTTGAGTTTTATTTACGACACTCGTGTCGTAAATGCTGTCAAATTTATTCTACAAAAGTTGTATCATGAAATACTATCTCGTTTAACTTTATGAATGATGTCTCGTAAAGTATTATCGAGTTTAATTTTACGAAAGTTGTTTAGTAAAATGTTATCGAGCTTAATTTTACGAAAGTTATTCCGCAAAATGTTCCCGAGTTTAATTACACAAGCTGTTTTGTAAAGCGTTGTAGAACTTAATTTTATTAAAGTCTATTCTGTAAAATTTTATCGAGTTTAATTTAATGAAAGCTGTCTCGCAAAATTTCGTTGAGTCTAATTTTAAGAAAGTTGTTTCGTGAAATGTTGCTAAGCTTAATTTTACAAAAGTTATTCCAGGAAAATGTTATCAAGATTAATTTTACGAGAACTTTTCGTAAAGTGTCGTTGAGTTTAGTTTTTATGAAAACTGTTTGGTAAAATGTTTTCGAGCCTTAATTTTACTAAAGTTATTTCGTAAAATGTTTTCGAGTTTGGCTGTATGAGAGCTGTGTTTGGAAAACTCATGTTTTGTGGTTTTTCCACAATTTAGTTTCCGAGTTTTATGTCAGTAACCATAGCTGCGGTGAAGTTTTATTGTCGAGGTAAAACTTCTTCTGCAGGACTGACCCGAGGGAATTTTGAGTACTTTTCCAAAGTAAGCTTAGTAGAAAAGTATTGAAATTCATAGAATACGTCGCTACAAGAAGCGACGCTTGGACTTTTTCAAAAAGCTTATGTTTCAGAAAGACGTTTCAATACTGAAGGATACGATCTCATTTTGCGTTGATTAGTCTTCATCAGCTTGTTTTAGGTTTCGAGTGATTCTATAGAAATAAATTTATTCTCCGAAAGTTATTCAGACTTCTGTTTCCGCGAGTAGTATAGATTTTCTCTACGACTCTGGGAAGTGGATGCAAATTTTATTTCTCCGAAGACTTTTATGGAAGTTATTTGGAAGAGGTAACAGCGGTGAGTTTTGTACCCGTTTTGATATGCTTCCTTTTTCCACGAGTAATCTAGGGTTTCTCCGCGGTTTCGAGGAGAGAAAGTTTTATTTTTCTGAAAAAAATTTGGAAAATGTCTTTTGGTCGAACCCTTACGCATTGAGATTCTCCAAGTTGGTGATGAGCCAAATTTTACGGGTGATAGATTTTATCATTTCCCTTTCTTTATAGACGAAGAAATCGCAAAATCGTTTCAGTGCTCCTCTTGTGGCCAAAATCGTGAATGGGTTTTAATTTTCTCGAGTACTATGGCATTTGCGTAAGATTCGGCCATAGGAGCAGTGACTGCTGGAGTTGTTTTACGAGTGTTTTGCGAGCTGTGAGTTTTTCTTTAATACTTCCAGAAATCTATTCGACCAAGCATTTTTTCGACCGTGTGAGTAAGAGTAATCCACCCCTCCTCCTTCTAGAGCCAAACTATGGGAACCGAAATTTCGCATTGTCGATTTAATGAATGGTGGAAAGCAAATAATATCTTACTTTCCTTGAGGTCTGGATTCTCTGAGAGAGCCAACAACAAGTGACCAAATAAATGCAGAAAATATAGAAAGATTACAAAATGAATTTAGAAAAGTAAATCTTTATTTCGAATCCGCGTAAGAGCATTGTGATCATTACAACAGATTATAAAAGATTCGGCCGCAATATCTTTCAGGAAATGTTCTAGTTCTAGCTACCTAAATCTTAAACCTAGTTGAGTCGCAGCTCGATAACAAAAGATGAAAAAGACACAAAAAATTTTGATTGATTTCGGACTGGACATTATGAAAGGTTGCCTTTTTGAGGATCAAGTCGAACGTAGTTCAGTTTCTAGAGTTGAACAAGAGATGGAACTACCTTTGTGAGTTCCTCTTGTATTAGAGTGCATGAGATAAAAAAAACTAAGAACGCCAAGAATAATGCCTAAGGTTTCTAAATGCAAAAAGTCCTAAGAGTCTGAAAAACCGTCCTTGTGCTCCTTGCCTTAGCCTCTCTTATATATGCCTCCAAGGTCGGTCATCTTTTTTTTTTCTGCCCCGATTCAAGTCTATCTCTTAGCATAAATCTTCCTTATCCTCTCGATCATTTATGACTATCTTGGAAACTTGACATTTACCTTATTTTCCATTTAACTTATGAGGAAATGAAGTAAAACGTCATTGTAGTTGGGCTCATTCTCGTCTAATATCGTAAGTTAGTTTTTACCGGGTTTTAGATATTTTTGTGCTATCTTTCATTTTAAATGTTTTTATAATTTCTTTTGGAGAAATCGCCTTCCATACGATGTTGGTTTCTATACCTTTGGTTCCGCAAAATTGTAAAACCGATCGTATGGTTAATATAACAATAGCGTTGAGTTACCCGCTACTGTTTTATATAATCGATTTGAAGTTTTACGTGAAAACAAATCTTTGCCGTTTTATCGCAAAACTTCAACGAAAACTTTGACCGAAACGAAATAAGGATCAGCTCGATCAAGACTCAAAGGAGAGTTCAGAGAGAGTTAGAGATTGTCTCGTCGCCCCTGGGCGACAAAACATGGAGCGTGTCTGTCGCCCACGGGCGACGAGACATGATGCGTGTCTGTCGCCCATGGGCGACGAGACATGGTGTGTGTCCATCGCCCACGGGCGACGAGACATGGTGCGTGTCTCGTCGCCCACTGGCGACGATACTTGGAGAGAGTCTCGTCACTCGTGGGCGACGAGACAAGTTGCGTGTCTCATTGCCCGTGGGCGACAAGACTTGGAGAGATTCTTGTCTCTCATTCGTGATGAGACGTGGTAGCGATGTGGTTACCTCATGGTGAGACAAAAAAAGACGATGGTACGTTCGACACGACGGTTTCTCGTTTTATCATCTTTTTCTGGAAGTTATTTTGTTTGTTTTACTAGAGCTTTTATGTAAGCGTTTTCCGAAAGTTGTTTACGGAAGATTATCTCATAGATTTAATATGATGTTTTTCCGAATTTATAATGGAGGTTTGTTTCACAAAACTCGTCACTTATCGCAAAAACCTTCCTCAAGAACGTTTTGCGATCTTTTCATGCTTGGATAGAAATTATCTTTATATGTTGTCGGGATGAAATATACGAACTTTGTTCTTGTATCCTTATACGAATTGGTTTGGCTTATGCTGTATTGTTTCTTTGACATTTTCAGCTCGTATTCACGTAAGAACAATTTCTCAGAGGATTTTAGTCGTTGATTTCGGCATGTCTGATTTTGACCCCAACGCTCTTGTCGTTGATTCTACTTTGACTAGTCTGAGAGCATGTATGCACCCCCGTGTACCTTCTAACAGAAAAAAATTCTGTTTGTGGAATCCTTGCAGCTTATAAACCCCATATCAGCTTGCTTGAGTACATTTTACCACCAATCGTCTATGATCCGATTTTTTAGTGAAAAAACAAAAGCATTCAAGATATGCGGCTCTATCACCACCTTGTGAATTTCCTTCTTACTTGCAAATTCCTGAAGCTTATTTCAGATTCAAATTGTCTTCCCATTCCTCTATAAACTGACTAGATTCTTCTACATATGGCTGCCTAAACATATTGATCTGCTATATCTACACATGTATCCATAGCAGTATCCACAGTGGTATATGTATCGATAGCGGTATTTTGTATTCCACCGCGGTATCCGTATCCACAACGGCATCTGTGTCCACAGCCGGTATCCGTATCCATACATTCATCTCGTGTTGTATCATCATCATTCTACGCCTATATCACCTCCTTCTGTTGATTTCCTTGTCCGCCTTCTACTTATAGAGTAATATCATTAGATCTTATTTCATCATCATTTAGCTTCAACACTTCGTAGTTCATACCAACCAAACTTATGCCCACTCTCGACAGTTTCTCTAACTGATCTGATCTACTTGTCGCCTCCACTAGAAAATACATCTAAGGATCCAACAACCATCGGCATGTACCTCAATTCCATTTTTACCTTACTTTCATCCAACGAAAGCTTTTTATACATCCTGCCTTTTATCATTGACAAACTCATATTCTCTACTGGTTTTTTTTTTTGAAAAAAAATGTTAAATTGATTCAAAAAGAAAAGATTTGTTGTTTTTTTAGAAACTTGAGTGATCACTCATGAGATAGATAGAGAATAGTTTTTAGACTGATATTGACACTAAGAAAAAAATGAGAATTAAAGATGTAACCATGGTGCATAACGATTATCTCCTTGCTCCATGTTAAGTGCAGCCGATTTTAACTTATTTGTCAATGAAATTGACAATTGTTCCAGCAAGTTTTGGTTGATCTCCATGTCGTCTTCCATTCACAGCTGTTAATAGTCGCTTATAGTAATACCCGCGCGATGAAACATGGAGCTACAAAATCACATTGTAAATAAATTATAGTCAACATATAATCATTATATATATATAATAGAATAACATAATTAATCATGTATAGGAAAACTAAATTAGTCAACTATGGTATATACAACTAAAGTATATATGTTAGAATATTAATGATTATCCAGAGACACTTGTCTAAACTCTCACGATCATTCTTATCACTAACACTTGTCATTAAAAAGAAATGAATAATCATTAAATTTTATACTATAAATAGTAGTTTGTACGTGAATGTAGAGAGATAATTTTGCAACAAATTACAAGCTTTGTTTCCCTCTCTCTCGTTGTTCCATCAAACACAAATCTAGAAATCAGTTTCATATTTTCTTACTCATTCACAACATGTTATCAGCACGAGACTTATACCAAAAAGTTTATGCCAGTAAGTTATCAGGTTGAATTTGACAAAGCTCGAAATAAATGTCTTTGATATTACGGGAAATAATACATGACTTGGACAGTGGGGTGAAAAGATGTGCCTGAGAGAAACGGGCTTTTGGAAACCATCGATAGTTCAAAAACGGTGCCAGGGTGAGAAAAAGACTAAAGCCCTGATATTTTTACGATATCATATACATGGTGGTTTAAACAGATGAATATATCACGAAAGAGGATCATGGGGACCTCAGGCAATCATTAAAGAGATGTTGATCACCATAAATATGTGATATTACGAAAGCTAAACATGAGTGGATTAATCTCTGGTTCCAAGACTGCAAAAGTGTTAGTGAATATAATTACGCGATGTTCGGAAATTACATGTAGGATAATGTTATGTGGAGAGAAAATAAGTGATTGATATGATTGAGAAAACTCTCTCCACGTTTCATCCTCGAAATGTAGTCATGCAGCAACAGTACCGGGCGAATGGGTATACCCGTTACTCGGAGTTGATGCAAGTTCTCCTTGGAGCGGAGCAGAATAATCAAATCGTGACTTTAAACCATCATGCGCGTGCCACTAGATCTCTCCATTCCCTGAAACGAATGTTGCATCATCCAGTTATCATAATTGGAGAGGACAAGGTCGTGGACGCGGTCAAAACCGTTATCATGGTCGTGGAAGAGGACGAGGAAGAAGATTTCATCCATATGTTGAAAGCAATAATAAGGACTTCCACGAAAATGAAAGGGGCCGGGTTGATAAAAGGCAAACAGAAAAGATTTGCTACAGGTGCGGTACGAAAGGTCATTGGGTATTTGTTGTCTTACGTCAAAACACTTAGCTGAGCTGTATAGAGAATCCTAAAAAGCAAAAGAGAAAGGAAGTGAATCAAAGTTCATCTCTGATGAACTCGGGTCATCCTTTCATGGTTTAAAATGATGATGCTCATCTCGACGTATCAGACTTTCTGGTTGATTCAGAGAGAATCGATGACTGATATAAGATCAATATGATATAAGTTTGTTGTATTATAGTATCTATATATTTTGTTGTAAGATATATGTTATGTTTCATGTTTAATAATACATGTTTTATGAATATTTTAAATTCAAAAAAAAAAAGCTAGACTTTGAGACTATGGATGGAGATATGTGTTTGCATATAGTGCGTCACCGCATATGATAAGAAATATTTCTCAAGTCTTAAAATAAAAGATTACGCTGGAAGCGTAAGTACTATATATGGTAGTGCAAATATTATTAAGGGCTCTGGAAGAGTAAAATTTTCAACGCTATGAGGAACTACATTTGAAATAAGTGATGCATTGTATTCCCCGAGACTCATAGAAATTTATTAAGTTTTAATGATATCCGGAGAAATTGATCATACTGAAAGTATGAGGAAAGATGTCGTTGAATATCTTTGCATTAAATCTGAGAAGAAACATATATTGAAAGAGTTAAGAATGTTATCCTCTCGACTATATTGTTCGAAAATAAACATGACTGAGTCATATGCCACAGTAAACTTGAAGTTTACTAATACATTTAAAGTCTGACATGAGAGGTTAGGACATTCTGGTTCACTCATGATGAGAAAGATAGTGCAAAATTGAATGGCCATCCATTGAAAAAAGAGAAGATTTTTCAAACGGGTGAACTTACATGCAATGCATGTTCTCAAGGAAAACTTATAACTCGGTAATCACCAGCGGAAGTTGGGCAAGAATCACCAATATTTTTGGAAAGAATTCATGGTGATATATGTTGGCCAATCCATCCATCATGTTGACCGTTTAAGTATTCAATGGTATTGATTAACGCATCTAATATATGGTCAAATGTGTATCATTTGACGACACGAAATACGGCTTTTGCAAAGTTTATTACCCAAATAATAAGGTTGAGAACACAGTTCTCAAGATATGCCACTAAGAAAGTAAGGCTTGATAATGTTGGTGAATTTACATCGCAACCCTTTAGTGATTATTATATGTCAGTGAGGATTAATGTAGAGCATCCAGTTCCCCATGTTCATACAAAAAAGGGCATGGTCGATTCATTGGTAAAACGGGTTGCAGTTGATTACAAGACCGTTGATATTGAGAACAAAGCTCCCAATTCAGTATGGGGTCATGCTATATTGCATACAGATGCATTGATTCGGTTAAGACTAAGTGCATATCATAAGTACTCCCCATTATAATTGGCATTTTGGCATAAGCCATATGTTCTCATCTCTATGTTTTTGGGTGTGTGGTTTATGCTCCGATAACTCCGCCACAAAGAAAAAAAAGCGGCCCACATAAAAATTGGGAATATATGTGGTTTATATGTCACCAAGTATAATAAATATATCTAGAAACCAGTAACTGGTAATATGTTTAAGACACAGTTTGTCGATTTCCATTTAATGAGGATGAATTTCCAGCGTTAAGGGAGGAATTAGAGAAATTCGCTAAAGAGATTACATGGTGTACATCGTCGCTGTTACAAATTGATCCCCTTACGAATTAACGAGAGCTTGAAGTTCAGAAATTGTGCATTTTCATAATTTAGCAAACCAATTACCAGATGCATGTTCACAGATACGAGAAGGGTGACGAAATCATAATACCCACTGAAAATGTTTCATCGAGAGTTGTGTTCCTGAAGAACAAACTGATGGAAACACAATGAATGAACCTAGGGGTTCAGTTAAAGAGGGGGAGACCAGCGGGTTTTAAGGTAAAAATCCCAGAAAGAAAAAAGAAATTAGTTGAGCAAAACGAAAAGGTTCCAGAAGAACATGATACTGAAAAATGTCTGAAAGAAGGCATAAATGAAAAGGTTCAAGAAGAACCAAATAAAGATAAGGATCCAAATGACAAGAAGAGGACAGAAAAATATGAGATTTCCATCAACTACGTCTGAGATGAAAAATTATGGATGACGAATAAGATAAAAAGATGTTGATGGAATGTTCTACTTTTATGTGTCCAAAGAAATAAATCACGAAGGTGATGATCCAGATCCAAGGTCCATATCGAAATGTATGAAAGTCATGATTGGGAAGAGTGTAAAATGGCCATACAAACTGAGTTATTGTCCCTAAATAAAAGGAATGTCTTTGGACCTATAGTCATAACGCCTAAGAATATAAATCTAGTTGGGTGCAAGTGGGTATTTGTGATAAAAGTAAATGAAAAGAATGAAATAACACGATACAAAGCCGATTAGTTGCCTAAAGTTTTTCTCATAGACCGGGAATTGATTTTGAAGAAATGTATTCCCTGGTAATGGATGCAATTACCTTTAGATTTTTGATGAGCCTAGCGCATCGAAAATCTTGAATGCATCTTATGAACTTTGTGACTGCATATTTGGTATGGATCATTGGATAATGATATATACATGAAACTCCCTGAAGGATTGTAAATGCCAAAAGCATTGAAAGAAAAATCTAGGGAGATTTGTTCGGTCAAGTTACAGTGATCTCTATACGGACCAAAGAAATCCGGACGCATGTGGTACAATCGCCTAAGTTAATATCTATTGAAAAAGAATATGCTGAATAATGCGATATGTCCATGCGTTTTATTAAGAAATCGTCATCTGGTTGTGATCATTGTTGTATATTGTTGATGACCTGAACATTATCGAACTCAAAAGGAGGTTGATGATGTCACGAACTCATATGAAAAAGAGTTCGAAATGAAAGATCCTCGGAAAGACAAAGTTTTGTCTTCGTCTCCAGATAGAGCATTTTCGAGAAGAAATATTTGTGCATTAATCAAATTATACGAAAAGCTATTGAAAAGCTTTTATATGGACAAATCGACCTCTTTTGAGTACCCCAACTGTAAATAGATATGTTGATGTGTGAGAGAGATCATTTAGACCTCTATGAGATAGCGAGAAAATATTAGGTCTCAAGTACCTTTATATGAGCGCTATGCGATGGGCTTTTTATATCTTGCAAATTGTACTACAAAAATATTGAGACAATTCGGCTTGTGTCGCTCAATCAAAGAAGGTTATATAAAGAGCGATAGAACAAAGCACATTTTCTCCAGATTTTTCTCGTACATATAGGAACTCAGAGAAAAGAAAGAAGTGGACATCGAGTATGTACGGTCATGCGACAATCCGGCTGATTTGCTTACAAAGGCCCTTTCTACAACAACAGTCCAAAAACATGTTTATGATATCAGACGTGGGCATTTGTGTGACATATGAAGAAAAAGCCTAATTCAATCATTCTTAGAGGAAATTATGGCACTATACTTTTTTCCCTTGTCATGGTTTTATCCCAACGTTTTTAGCGAGACAGTACGTAATACAAGTGGATAATCGAAGGGGAGTGTTATAATATTAGTAGTTATCCATAGCACTTGTCTCACTCTCACATCATCCTTATCACTAACACTTATCATTAAGAGGATGAATAAGAATCAATTCTTATGCTATAAATAGAAGTATGTACGTGAATGTAAAGGGATAATTTAGGCAACAAGTTACAATATTTGTTTTCCTCTCTCTCGTTGTTTACATCAAACACACCAAATAATAAATAACTTAAAAATCAGTTTCATATTTTCTTACTCATTCACAACAATATACACGTTTTCTTTTTCTTTTTGAATTATTAAAATAACTAATTATAATTATAATTAATATAAATAGAATAATATAATAATAATAATAATAATATAAATTTATATATACTATACATAATTATTCATTAAAAGTAACAAAAATATTAAACACTCTAACTTTATCGTAAGAACTCAGAGGCGAAAATTACTTCGTCAATAATATATGGATATAAACATTTCTAACAAATATTAGAAACTGTATCATTTCACATTCGTAATTTTTCAGTTGAAACTTTAATCAATTAAAAAACATATTAAACATTTCAAATTTTGAATGTTATAAAAAATTCGAGCAGATATAAATTTAGAGATACTGTAACGTGAAAAATTTCAAAATAATGCATCTTTATATAGAAATAACAGCCAGAAAACGTTCTAACTACCACTTAACGCGATTTTAAAATTAGTCATTTTAAAACTCATTTTTTGTTGACCAAACATTTCAGATACACACAAAAAATAAACGTTAATCAATTTAACATTGAATTGTTTAGGTATTTAAAATAGTATGGTCAACAAAAATTTAGATTAAAATGGAAATTTTAAAAAAAATTATGATTAGAATGGTGTAAATGAGAAGTTTGATTTTGTTTCGCTTTAAATATCTAACCTTCTAACGGTCCTTCTCTTTAAATTGGTAAATCTAATTATTCTTTTTACTTAGTTAATTTTTCAATATGAGATTTTGTAGTCTTTTTTTTCATCAGCATAAACATACTCAATTTGACCCTGTGAACCAAATCCTGGAGCCATTATTATAATTAATACTAATCAAAAGATATTAGTTTAGAAATGTGTGAATGTGTCTCAGGTAACGAGACATCAACAAAGCTTAAATACATAGAACTCTATTAGAATCATATATCATCATTCTTGTTAGCAACTTGTATGTTACCGGGACAAAATAATGTTGATATACCAATAATGATGGTCAACGAAAGTCTATGTTTTTCGGATGTTTTTACAGTTCTCTACAACTTAGTGAAAAGTTTATTTAATTTTTGAAAGGACTTTGACTTTTTGGTTTTGCAGCTAAAACTTTGTCCTAGATAATGCAAATGCAACATGATTCTTAGCTCATTTATCTTTAATTTGATAAATGTTTCTAAAATTATACTCGTTGTTTCTATAAATGTTTATTGATTATAAAATGAAATAAAAATATCAACTCAAAGAAAATTTAAGCTAATGTAATTAGTGTTCTTTAAGAATTAACTTGGTAAATGAATTTTCGGCTCTTCTAGAAAAAATATGTTAAAAAATTCAGATATTTTAAAAATGAAAAAACATAAAAGTTCCATTCATCTATTTTAATCTCTAATATTTTTGAAAAAAAATCATTTAAACTTTAGTTTTTGTCAACTAAACCGTTTAGATACATGAAAAGTCAATCGTTAAATCAATTAAATGTTGACTTGTTATGTATTTAAAAAGTGTTGATCAAAAAGTAATTAAAAATGGATTATTTTTAAAATAGAGTTTAAATTAATTGAAATAAAATTACAAGTTGTTTTAGTTTTTTTTATAGTTCATAGGTTTTTTTCTGTTTCTCTTTTTATTTATTAGAGATACTTATCAATTTTTCCATACATCTATATTCTCTACCATCAACTAATAGGCTGAGTATACACTATCGTGGAATTTACTAAAATTGTTAAAGCTATAAGGATTTTAGTTAATTAACCCCTCAACTAAAGATGAATCGTAAAATAAACTATTAACTAAAAATCTTAACAAATAAACATTCAATTTTAATTTTGTTATCGTATGTTATCCTCCATCTAAAATACCGTGACAGATGGTGACATATCTTAACAGTTTATAATTTGGGGTTTATATTGTTAAAAAACTTAGTTGAAGTGTTTTTTTATGATTTCAAAATAATTAAGGGTTTGATCACTAAAAACCATTTTTTAAATTTTATTACTTACTTATGCATGCTTTAAATTGATTTATAAGTTTAACATTAATTTATAAATCTTTATACAAGAATTTATTATAAAACTAATTTGTAAATCTAAAATTAATAATTATCAACACTACTTAAACTTAATATAACTTACACATACAAGTTGCTAACAAAATCATTCA
>CAJHQP010007303.1:0-32974 GCA_905132765.1 Moricandia arvensis
AGTAACCGGGCTGGGTATGCTATACGAAGCAATGTTAGCACAAGATCGCCGCATCTCGGATGACGCTCTGATATTCTTCCTGATTCGATCCGGTCGTCCCGCTCGTCTTGTTAGTTCATATCCTTCAAGAGTGAACCGGGATTCAGAGTTGGTAGGTCGGTCGTCGGCAAACCGTAGATGCCTATCGAACGTACTTTAAAAAACCGCGGAAAGAGAACAAGACACTCCATGTGCGTCTGAGGGAAGACGAAACAGAGCTGCCGGACCGTATTTGGTAAGGAAAACTCGCGGAGCATTTCAACATAAATGTCTAAGAGATTCTCGTCAAGCGACTTACTTGACCAGTTAGCGTAGTAGAAAAACTCGCTAGGCATTACAAGACATTGGGGTTCTAAACGTCCGTCTAATCAGACTTACCCTTAAATTAGCGATGTATAGCCTAAACCTTGCGAGAGCCACATTAAACAATTCAAGGCTCTTCATGGGGCGGACCATTGCATAAGGAATGTACAAATATTCACAAGTCGCGCAGAGGGCAAAAACTTGTAGGTATATATACGCTTTATATGGATAGCTAAGAACAGACCAATTACCTAGATTAAACCACTCCCAGGCGGTGATAGAAAAAGTGGATATGTAGAAAACATCTATCAGCTACTATATAATGAGCATTATACATTCTAATTGGGTTTTAAAGGATCAACAAATGAGGGCGTCATTTACAACTTTCTGATAATCATCATAAGATTCTAAGTTCGGTCAAAGCGACTTTACCCAATTAGCTGAATTAGCGAAGAAACGAGTAAAAACTCCCGCCGGACACGGGGACGGAACTACTGATTTTAAGTCACAAGATCAAACAAAGATTCTTATGAGAATCCGTTCAGCGACTCTACCAGGTATTGGAGATAGCCGATAATAAGGATAAACTAAGAGTCGTTATCATAAGAAATTCTGAATAGTAGTCCGTACTATGCAGAGACACTTAACCATGTATATTAGCCGAGAGTAGAGAAAATCAGTATCAAGCACGCGACTAACAGAAATATATTTTTAGTTATGGGGGTCAAAATTTGAAAAACACACATATACGCAAGTTCCCAAGTCGACTTAACCGTAATTTGAATTAATAAAATCCTCACAACATATTCACACCTCAATTCTTTGTTTACAGGTAGATACTTCTATTAGGAACATAACCGAAATTCAATTTTTCGAGCGAAAGTAAGAAAACTCCGCTTTGGACAAGAATATCGTATTCTCTCATATACAACAACAAATATCTATATCATTAATCATTAGATTTTCCGACAGCCCGACTTACCGCTTGAAATTTACATGTATGTAACCGGTAGATCTCAGGCTACTATAAGCAGGGGATTTATCGATGAATCTTGCATAGGCACAACCAGAAATTTTAAGACACACAATACATCACTCTCTTCACGTATATCCAACGATAGAATTATCCGTTTGCTTGTGCTATACTTGATACGGATCCCTTATGGTGGCACACTCAAGTGTCGCACTTACCTGAATTAGACGAGTAAAGTAAACTCGCGGGGATGCACAAAGCACAAATTTCTGATTAATGTGCCGTTGGCGTAAAATATCAACTAGGAAACTTGTACTTTGGAGTACTGAATTAGCGTTGAGTGCATGTACTCGCCAGCGGACAATATAAACAAATTAAGGGTGTCGTATAATAATGAGATGGTGGCTCGTGAAACGCCGGGTACCAACTAATTAGAGATATATGTTTTATTATTGTTTTATTTAATATGTTACTTTTACTATATGGTTATAATGAACTCTATATATATATGGGACAGATTCTTGATAAGTTGTATAGAAAGAACTCTAACAACCACACGCTCACAAATATTTGTGTACTTAAGATTAAATTTATATATATTACATTTATAAAAATGGGTCATACATTATAATAGTACATATTATTCAGTGGACTGAAGTAATTTCGGAAAAAGGCTAATATAGATGATTTATTTAGGAGGTTATTAAAGAAATACGATATTATAACGGGTAAGTTTATATATCTTTATAATTAATACTATTGAGAAAGATATATATTCTAAGACATTATCTAGATAAAGTTAAAAGGCGACAGAATTCTACCCTAGTCTTTGTTCCTCCGTGCATAATATATCATATTAAATATATATTTCTACATCTAATATTTATTAGAATCTAAAATGAGTTGTTGTATTAACTATTTAATTGTCTCTAAATAGTGCTTGTAAAATGTTGTTATAAATTAGTAACGAATGATCCGTCGGTGAGATAACATGGGTGTGAACTAGCCCGTCAATGACCGAGCATTTGGTGCCTTTTACACGTGAAGTAAAATTTATGACCTTTTCATCTCATAATACTTTCGACTTGTATGCTCTTTTTAAACTACTAATATCGTAATACTAGACAGACATTTTTCATTTGAATCTATAACTTGCATCCAAATTTAATGTCTAATATACCTGTGACATTCATTTAAGGGTGTTTACTTTTCACATTAAATAGAATTAATGGAAACCTGCATTCCGCCAACAGAAAGAACAAAGATTTTCGAAATTTTTTAAGAATTTTTTAATAAATATACAACATCTGATTTGCAGAAAGAATTCTTAACAAAACTATTAACATAACTTGTTAAGAATTTGAAAATTATTAATTGTATAACAAACAAATAACATTACAGCTTGTTACTATTTCTTAATTAGTTATCCATAATAAATTATTATAAATCAAAATTGTTAATCCCACCGCTAAATAAAAACATATTAAAACACGCAGAGCTTTAATGCAATTTTTGGGATATATTTCTAAAGTTTCTAGGGTTATACATCATAATACTTACTGGATATTATATTGTAAAATAAGTACCAACCGTTGTTAGACATCCTTAGGGAATTTAATGAATTAATGACTATATAAACAAGATATTAGATTAAAATAGGATAATTTAACAATTAATGTATAAGGAATTTCTAAAAGTTTTTTTCATTATATACTTATTAAATAAATTGCCATAGCATTATCATGAGCAATAGTAATAATAGGATATTGGCGAAAATTCGAATTTCAAATTGTATAATAGACTTTTCGTTTAAAATTACACCAAATAACAATGTCATTCCAAACGCATATTGCTCTTAAGCATTAAATTAGTATAACGCTTATAGACACCATATCATGTTTTTATTTTATTACTTTACAAAAACTCTCGAACTCCATACAATATATTGTTTTTAACCGGACGAATTATATGTATATCCGACAACAAATATAGAATCAATACCATAGGGGTATATATACCGTTACATGTAATAAGTCATGGCTTTTCGCTGGCAACTCTACATATGATCATTATTGGATCGCCCTCCCATTTGATTATCAGAATTTTTCACTTTATAATATGATCAACTTAGAAAACTTTATTGGGTGATTGTGTCCACTTTCATACATAGTTTCTTAAGCAACGCTTTCTCACGAGGTACCTATACAATCTAATTTAAAAAACTTATTAAATTGCAGTAAAGGGCTCATTGTACCAATATTTCGTAGTTTTTAACTGTTACCTTTTTGATGTAGTTAAGATTATATAAAAACTAACTGTTTGGGTGTCTCCTTGTTGAATTTCTTTTCTTTTAATAATATGCGTAATTGACTTGAGCTTAAATTCCAAAATATCCTTAGAGTGTATTACAGAATAAACATTGTTGCGATGTTTAGGCGCTGCACGTTCCATGTAGGATGGCGTTTATGTGTATACATAAAAAAAAAAAACATTATCAAAATTAACATCTTGATGAGAAGATCGCACGAGCGTGCAACAATACGATTCTAAAAATAGGTTGTAGTAGGTGAATTCTTTGTGAGTAACGATTGTTTTTTGACAAATTATAAAACTTTTGAGAGAATTTAAAGGTATTATCACTCGGTATATATAATATCACTTTTTGTCGAGAGGGAGAGAGACGATTGAGATAATCGGGTGTCGATGAGAGAGAGAGAGAGAAGAGAGAGGCCAGCACAAGAAAACTAAACTATTCGTTGTGAGGTCAATATAAATAGCCTGTAAAAAATTTTAAGCAATCCCGACCGAGAGAGAGTACTCATTAAAGGAGGACTATCACGCCCAATCTCTCACATTGAGGAGTTATATTACATAACCCACTAGTTCAGCTGACATCGAGACTGAATGAAGACCCGCAAGTGAGTGTCAGGTACTGAATCCGAGGAGTGATTGAAGTCAGGATCAGCCATCACGATATATAAAGGAGCTATGCGGATCGTATCTCGGAGCCACTCTATATATACATGAGGGAGCACGCGCTATATATGATATTACGAGCGTCTTACCAAGGGCACAAAACATGTGTTTTCTCCTAGCCTCTATATAAAATTTCGTAAAACACTTGATTTAATATTTTGTTATCACTCTAGAGTTAAAGTTCTTTATTTTTCTTACTATAGGTCACATTTATTTACATTTATCCAGACAAGTTTCTTATTAATAAGTCCTAACAATATATTACCATAGCCATAATCATTATTTAGATCAAATATATAGTATTATTTGGCAAAATTGCGATTATTATACAATTAAAAGAGAAACATAAAACTATTTGGGGCAGAGATTCTTATTTAATTGTTGATTCACCTAGACCTGGGTAACCGGTATAGTCGCACCACCGGGAAGGGTTTTAACACATAACGGTCCTAAGGACACACCCTAATAATTGTACTCCTAAAATGATTTAGTCCATAAACAATGGAACCGTAGAAAATTGGTAATTAAATTGGCTATATAAGTATCCGACCGGCACATCAAATTTTTCAACCATTTTCTTGAGAACCTTATGGAAAAAGATGGGTGACACGCTCTTATTCTCCACTACCTGTCATCCTCAAACGGATGGCCAAAACCGAAGTGGTAAACCGGACTTTATCCACACTACTCAGGGCCACCATTGGACGAAACATGAAGACTTTGGTCGAGTGCATTCCCTTCATAGAGTTTGCCTACAACGAGCTCAACATTCGTCCACAAAGATGTCACCCTTTGAAGCCACCTATGGTTTCAATCCAAACACCCCCTTGGACCTTAAACCACTACCACCAGCTGAGGTTGTTAGCTTGACAGGAGAAGCTAAAGCCAAATATATCAAGGAACTCCACTTAGAAGGTCACTGACAACTTGGAGAAGAGAACTGAGCAATACACAAGGCATGCCAATAAGGGTTGCCGAGATATTGTATTTGAAACAGGAGAATGGGTTTGGCTACACATAAGACAAGAAAGATTTTCCAAACCAGAGGAGCTCCAAGTTACAACCAAGAGAAGATGGACCATTTCAAGTGATTGAAAGAATCAACAACAATGCCTACCGTCTTGACCTACCAGGTGATATGAATGTATCCTCTACGTTCAATGTGACTGATTTGTCTCCTTTCCAGGCAGATGAATTGGTTTTGAGGTCAAAACCTTTTGAAGAGGGGGGAATGATGAGGACATTCAAACTGACCCAGAACCAGATCTAACCGAACCTGAAATCCAAGACATGATCACTAAGCTGTCCCAACCAGAGGCTACCCAAGAAGTGTCCATGCCTACTGTATTCAAGGGACCTATGACTAGAAAAAGAGCTAAGATACTTCAGCATAAGTTTAATGAGAGCATGATGCTTGCCTTTGATCAATTTCAGGATAATCCAATTGAGGTTAAGCCAACTGGTGAACAAGCTGATCAAGAACCAAGTATCAAGAATGATGGACCAACCGAGAAGACTAAGACCCCAAGTGAAGACCTTTTGCCATTCATTCCGGATCAAACCCACAACAACTTTCTGATCATCAACATTTAGGATCAGAACGTTTAGCATGCAATATGGACCAATCAAACCGCCCAAAGGTAAGAAGCTAAGCATTTAAATTCACATTTCTAGTGGTTTGATGGTTTTGCAGCTTTGGTCCTTCTGTTTTCTTTTATTGAATTTTATTCCCAAACATTCTTAGGTGGCTTGCACGCCTATTAGGGTTTTCTTTTAGTCCAAAACATTGTGTTATTTGCTTCAAAGACCCTCGAAGGCACCACGGTAGTGGACATCTATATAGGTCCCTTATAAACCGTTTGTACTTTTTTTTACACCTGATATAAACCTAAAACTTTCCTAGTGAAAAACCCTAAGAGCTCTAACAAGAACTCGCCTCCCTTCTCTTACCTTGTGAGACAAGAATCTCCACGGTTAAGAGGATTGTGTCGTATCACGAGATTTCTATCCCTCGTGGGGTGCACTTCCTTTCCATCAAGTTACTTGTTACTCGGATCCTTTTAGACGATTAGGTCTTCCCAAACGGATCACCCCTTGTTTAGATCGGCTCCATCTCTCCTGCCTCGGGTAATACAGCCTTTGATAGCCTAGGCTTCTATCAGTCTCTTTTTTTGTATTCTTGTTCAAGTCGTGGTCGAAATTCTTTTAGTTTCATCTCAATTGGAGTCTCCGTTTATGTTTTATGGATAAAACGAGTAAGGATCGCCAAACAAACCCTGGTTCATCAAATACGGCTCCCAGGTCGCCATATGGCAAGTGAGACCACACCCTTGGGTTCTCTCTCGAGTCTCAATCGAAATTTTTAAGTCAAAACGCGGTCCAAAGAGGCCCATAACGTGGCAAAAGACCCACTTGCGATTTCATACGAAATTAGGCCCGATAATGTTATCACGGTATATCTTTACTTGCAGAAGGAAGATGAATCTCGCGGAATCAGATGATAAATGTCAAGTTTCCATGATAACGAGGAAAATGGAGATAAAAAGGGGAATATTCTCAAAGTGATAAACTCGTCCAGGGGCAGGAAGGGTAATAGGAACCTCCTTGAAAACGAGTATATAAGAGAAGACGAGACGAGAGAAAAAGGAGGACTTTTTAGCATTCACATCAAACTTAGAGAAATAGGCAATTACTTCCGTTTTTTCATCGAGCTTCGTTTCGATTAGGTTTTTGTAGTCAGGTTGCTAGACCTAATGATCTCGCCAACAACATTTGTAGCCAAGGCTCGTTACTTTCTTGTACGAAATCTCATACGCAATTACGGAATAAGAACCTCTTTGCTCTCTTTCTTTTTGGAATTTTCTTATCATATTTTTATCGTCAATCTTTTCTTAAATTTTTTTGGTTGTGTGGCGTTTGGTTTGAAAGCAGATTGTCCGGGATCTCCTGGGAAAGTTAAGGTTTCCTAACTTCCTAAGTTTACAGAAATCACGGTGTGGAATTTTGGTTCCCACATAATATCCTAACAATTAACAATCAATTAACCCTTAATTTAACACACTAAACAATACTATTGCCAAGAGAAGATCATGAGTAGTACTTAGGGATCAAATCCACAGAGAGCAATGGCACACGATAGAGTATCTTATTTCCAAAGACTAAGCCATGTAATTATATATATTGCGTAGAAATAAATCGATTTAAGGAGATATTTCTTATTAGAAGGTATAGATGATATATCGAAATATGCTAATAACATAAATAAAATAACTAACTAGATGCAAATGTAAATGAGCTAGATCTAGGCTTTCAAGCTTAATGGATTATAGAGAATAGAAGCGCATAAATATAAATATTCTAACCCTTTTAACTCCAACTCTCGTATGCGAGCAAAAGGAAAGACCATCGATGAACGTCTAAGGCCTGATGTCGATCGACGGTGAAATCAGAAGGAAGTGTGAACGAGATTTGATATGTTCAAAAAGCTAATTATACTAGATCTCGCATGCGCCTAACAACCTAGTTCAATAGAGTCTATTCTGGCACAAAACCTACTCTCGTAGTCGTCCATGTCCTACTTTAGATATCCTAGTTAGCTACATTAGAACGCAAGCATTAAGACAATTCAATTGACGGATATTAAATTTAACTTAGAAATCCTACTTTTGGGACAATCCAAGATTTCTATGATTGAACCCTAAATCTAGTTGATAACTACTCAAACATAATTAGAGTAGGAAAAATCTGAATAAAGTGCATAGATAAAATATTGTGGTTTGAGTACAAATCTCCCTAAGTAGTTATGAATCTTCTCCCCTAAAAACTCTAAAACTATAATAGGAATACTTGTGCCTACTCTACACATGCACGCTGCGCACGCACTCTTTACACTCTGGTGTAATATATACGGTATAAATATAAAACCCTAAAATCTAGGTCAAAACTCATCCAGGGGTAATCTTGTAATCTTGCATCTTGTCTCTAACTTGGGCTTGGGATCGCGTTGTCTGCGAATTGGTCATCGATTGATGTCAAGTGTTCAACATTGATCGATCTTGGTCTTGTACCATCGGCGATGACAAGGTTGTGTATTCGATCGATGACTATCTTGTACTTCGAATCTCTCAATGATCAGCTACATATTATTTCTTCTAAATGCTCCAAAAACTTCAAGTATCTCCATATATCTCCAAAACAAACTTGGACCTGTAAAAAGACCTCAAAACATAGTCTAAACACACATAATAGACCCCAAATAGAGCCTATAACTTGTAATAAATAGGCTATATCAACTCCCCGGACTTAACCTTTTGCTTGTCCCCAAGCAAAACAAGCCTTTGAAAGAGGTTTTGAAAATAGAAGACTCACATAATGTCTAAGTATGACTGTTACCTACTTTGTTTCAACCACATCCTATCAAGTCAATCACAGAGAAACTTTATATACCCTATCCTAGTATAGTAACCAAATCCCATTCTACCAACAACTTAGCGAATACTAGTCTGACTCGCCCATCTACTGATTTCACTTCTTTTCATAAAATAAAAGTGCATGTTTTCCCTTGGGAGTATCGATCAAAGGATATATGGACTCTTACCTCTGCAAGTTTTGAACACACAAGTAGTCTTCTCGGGATTCCTTTCCTCTCTCTCTTCTCACTTCCTCTCAGTCAATGTCTCCCTTCTTTTGCGGGTATCATTTTATGTTTTTAATGGACAGAGAAATTTGGACAGGTTTCCATGAATCAAGCCTAATGGTTTTTGCCACCAGATCTTGTTCACTCCTTTTGATCTTTATCTCTTTCTAGAATCATATGAATCAAGCTTTAATGGCTGTACCCACCAAATCATGTCGATCTCTTTTATGTGAAGGGAGAGCAGGAGAATCAGAAGCACACAATCATGTTCACCTTTTTATCTGAAGGGGAGAGAGAGGAGAATCAGAAGCACACAAACTTTTACCTTCCAGACTTGCAGAATCTGAAAAAACGTTCTAAGAATGGTGCTAAAGTGTGGTTATTCAATAATAAATCTTGATCATAGTCCCCTTCTTGAATCAATCAAACTTTTGAAAACACTTATATGAATATATTAAACTCAAAAACAAAACAATAGCGTTAGCGAACCACCCGCAGACTAAATTACACTGTCCCCAGTGTAATCCTCCCTGCATTGTTAGAAAAAACAATCATAAGTAAATAGTCTAAGTACAAAAATTGATATCTCTCTCTATAAGAGAGTGGTCGATCGATGTAGTCGAGTTTGTCGATCAATGGTCGCGATCCATTGGTCGACCGATGGTCCTGATCGATGGTCGACCGATGGTCCTCTATGCTGCCGATCGATGGTGGTTTAAACAGTCTCCAAAAACGAAGTAAAACTCGAAAATAGTAGTTTAGGTAAAAACTAATAAAACTTACTAAACAGTGGTTGCCTTTCACTCAGCGCTTGGTTATAGTCTTAAGCTCGACGTTTTGAACCTTCAGACTAGAATGGAGTGATCAAGACTTGGAAAACAAGTATCACATCTTCTTTGCTTTTCTGAAACCATGTACTAACGAAGCTTCTCATTGGCCTCACCTCTTCTCGCTTTCTCATTCTTCATGATCTCCTTAGCAACCTCCATTGAATGCATTCCTTGTAGATTCTCAATACTACGTTGTAGCATTCTAAGTCTGGCAGCCGTTAGTTTCTGAATATATCCTCCAATTGCTGAGAGATTATCTTCTTTTATCAGGCTTTGAGAAAAGGTAAATCTCATCAAACTTGTACTTCTAATTCTTTTTATGCTGCAGACTCGTGTTTGTCAACTCAGTATCGATTGATGGCATGATGATACCGTCGGTCCGTGTTACTCTTTTTGCTCAATCGCACGCTGTCTTCTAATAGTATCCCAAATTTTGCTTCATCTCATCAATGCGTGTAGTCAAACCAGTGAGCACATGTCTATAGGATAGTAGACATCATCAGCCTCTTGTAGAAATCATCGAGTGACATCTCTTAGCTTGTAGATCTCATGCACAATATAGCATATTAACATTTACATCTAATTTAGTTTAGTAGCCATATTCCATATTACATCTTATACCTTTTAATAAGGAATATTTCTTAATGAATTATAGCTACCAATATATCTATTACCTAGCTTAGTCTTTAGAAATAAGAAACTTATTGTGTGCTTTGCTCTCTTTGGATACGATCCATAATACTACACATGATCTCTCTAGCAAAAGTATTGTTTTCTATGTGTAGGATTAAGGTTATTTGATAGTTAATTGTTTAGGATATTTATACCCTGCTAAGAATAATAAACACACCCTTTCAAATTTTGCGCTCGTGCCGGGAGCGAGATTCGCCATTAAACTCAATTGTTTTTATTTAGTCTAGGTATTTTTCTATATTAGTTTACTTACATAAATATTTTTTTCTTATGTTCAGGTACATACATATTAGTACCATGAAGCAACAAGGAGAGGATTTTTGGTTCTTCAAAAAGGAACCTGCTGATGTCACACACGATCCATAAGTTTACAAGAGCAATTGACACCCTCCAAGCAGTGATCGCTAGCAAAGAGACGCGAGCATTGATCAACACCAATATTTCACCGTCGATCGATACGAAAATCATGACATCGATCAACACCAACACCACGTCGTCGCGATCGATACCAACACTATGACGTCGATCGACGTTAAGCCTCATCATCGATCGACGCCACTTGTGAGAAGACATAGAAAATTGAAGTTCTTATACTTATGGCTGATGAGAATGGTATCTTATGAGATAAAGAAGGTTGTCCTCACAACAGCAATTGATTAATGCACAAGGAGCTGTGATCCCTGATGTTATTCTGTTGCTGAGATAAATGACATCCAGCTGGGCCGTGAATGGTATGACTGGGCAGGTCATAAATATTTTCAGGGTTTCCCTCATGAAGATCCGAAGGAACTCATCGAAGAGCTTGTGGATCCAGTCTTAAGGAGCGAGCAGAATGAAGTGTCTGAATACCACATCCTCTTCAAGATCTTCCCCTATTCTATCTTTGGGAATGCATTTAGATGGTTTAGTCAACTGCAGCCAGGATCTCTAACATGTTGGGAGGACATTAAAAGCACTTTGCTCAACAAATTTCTCATTGATGCTACAGCAGCTTGACACGTGTGTTTATTGTTCGAGCAGGGTATAAATATCCTAAACAATTAACTATCAAATTAACCCTTAATCTTAGCACACAAAAAAAATACTTTTGCCAAGAGAGATCAGGTGTAGTACTTAGGGATCGAATCCACTGAGTGCAATGGAACATAATAGATTTCTTATTTCTAAAGACTAAACTATGTAATTATATATATATATAATATATTATATATATATGTATATGTATATCGGTAGCAATAAATTGATTTAAGGAAATATTCCTTATTAGAAGGTATAAATGCAATATGTAAATATGCTAATAACGTAAAATATGAAAATATGCTACTAACTAGATGCAAATGTGCTAGATCTTGGGTTTCAAGCTTAATGGATTACAAGAATAGGAATCTCAAAATATTAATATTCTAGAGCTAAAATACTAACTACTCTGACCCTTTTAACTCCAACCCTCGTATGCGAGCCAAAGGAAACACCATCGATCGACGGCTAAGGCCTGATGTCGATCGACCTGAAATCAGAAGGAAGTGTGAACGAGATTTTATATGTTCACCAAGCTAAATAGAACATCTCTCGCATGCGCCTAACAACTTAGTTCAATATAGTCTATTTTGGCACAGAACCTACTCTCGTAGTCGTCCATGTCCTACTTTTGAGATCCTAGTTTGGTACTCTACAATGAAAGCATTAAGCACAACGTAGTTAATAGATATTAACTTTAACCTAGAAAAAAACTTTTGGGCTAATCCATGATTACTATCATTCAACCTTAAATCTGTTGATAACTACACAGACATAATTAGAGTGAGAAAAATTTGAATATAATGCATAGATAAAATATTGTGGTTCCAATACAAATCTCTCTAAGGAGTTATGGATCTTCTAACCGAAAAACTCTAAAAATATAATAGAATACTTGTGTCTACTCTGCACACACACTATGATGTAATTCATAAAGTATAAATATAAAACTCTAAAATCTAGGTCAAAACTCGTCTAGGGGTAATCTTGTAATCTTGCATCTTGTCTCTAACTTGGGCTTGGGATCGGCTGTCTACGAATTGGTCATCAATCGATGTAAAGTGTTCAACATCGATCAATCTTGGTCTTGTACCATCGGTCAATGACAAGGTTGTGTCGTCGATCGACGACTATCTTGTACTTCGAATCTCTTTCACAGGCTTATCCTCAAGCAAACAAGTCTATGAAAGAGGTTTTTGAAAAGCGAAGACTCACATAATGTCTAACTATAAGTGTCACCCAACTTTGTTGCAACCACATCCTATCAAGTCAATCACATAGAAACTTTTTATACCCTATCCTAGTATAGCAACCAAATCCATTCTACCAACAACTTAGCGAATACTAGTCTGACTCACCCCTCTACGGATTTCATTCATTGCATAAAATAATAGTGCAGACTTCACCTTGGGAGTATCGATCAAAGGATATATGGACTCTTACCTCTGCAAGTATCTGAACACACATGTAGTCTTCTCTGATTCCTTTCCTCTCTCTTCTCGCTTCCTATTAGTCAATGTGTCCCTTCTTTTTGAGGGTATCATTTTATTTTTTTTAATTCACTGAGATGTTTGGATAGACTTCCATGAATCAATCCCTAATGGTTTTTGCCACCAGATCCTGTTCACTTCTTTTTGACCTTTTATCTATTTCTAGGATCATATGAATCAAGCCCTAATGGTTTTAGCCACCAAATCCTGTTCGACTCCTTTTTTACTCCGAAGGGGAGAGAGATGGGAATCAGAAGCACACAGACTTTTACCTTCCAGACTTGCAGAAGGAATCTGATCCAGTGTATACCAAATCCCAAAGCAAACAGATGATGTCAGGATTAGTGTTGGAAAGCAAGCGTGAATTAGTGGCAGGATGATCCACTTTGGTATCTCTTGTAATCTCTGCAAATAACCCTCTTAGAATGGTGCTAAAGTGTGGTTAACCAATAATAAATCTTGATCATAGTCCCCTTCTTGACTCATACATACTTTTTGTAAAACTTATATATTTTATATATATAACTCAAAAAAAAACAAATAGCGTTAGCAAACCTCCCCCAACTTAAATTACACTGTCCTCAGTGTAATCCACCCCAATTTGGTTAGAAAAAAAAACAAATCATAAGTAAATAGTTTAAGTAGACACTCGATACCTCTCTCTGTAAGAGAGCGTCGATCGATGGTAAGCGGGTTAGGTCGATCGATGGTCTCGATCCATTGTCGACCGATAGTGCCTTTATGGTGTTGATCGATGGTGGTTTAAAAAGTCTGTAAAAACAAAGTAAAAATCAAAATAAATAATAGTATAGGTAAAAACTTACTAAAAGAGTGGGTTGGCTTCCCACTCAGCACTTGGTTATAGTCTTTAGCTCAACGTTTTGAACTTTCAGTCTAGAATGGAGGTGGATCAACACTTGGATAACAAGTGTCTACGTTTTCTTTGCTATTCTGAAACCATGTATTGACGAAGCTTCTCATTGACTCATCTCCTCTGGCTTTCTCATTCTTCATGATCTCCTTAGCAACCTCCACTAAATGCATTCTCCCTTGTAGATTTCTCAGAACTGCGATGTAGCATTCTAAGTCTGGCAGCTGTAGTTTATGATATATCCTCCAATTGCTGAGAGATGTCTTCTTTTATCAGGCTTTGAGAAAAGGTAATCTCATCGAACCTGTCTTCTAGTTGTTTTTCTGCTGAAGACTCGTGTATGTCAAACTCAGTATCGATCGATGGCATGATGCCGCCGTCGATCGATGTCACTCTGTTTGCTCTAATCGCACGCTGTCTTCGAACAATATCCAAATCTTGCTTCATCTCATCCATGCGTGCAGTCAAACCGGTGAGGCACTTGTCTATAGGATAGTAGACATCATCAAGCCTCTTGTAGAAATCATCCAGTGACATCTCTTGAGATTTGTAGATCTCATGCACAATCTCATCAATCTATGTTCTCCTGTATGTTCTTGCTTCTTCATAGACATAGCGATCTTTGCTGCATGTTCTAGTAAATATATGTAGCTCAGTTCAAACATAGTAGCTCTTTCTAGAAATGCCCTAATATCTTCTTCTTGCACATCACAACTCTTCCGTCTGTAGCTCGTGCATTGCCGTTCTCATTTATGTAGATGTCATACTCATCTTTCTTTTCCGAATGGAAAATTCTTCTGCCATTATCATCATAAGCTCTCTGTCAATGCTCTACGCGGCCGTTTACCAGTAGTGGGTTTATCCAATCGACTGATCGTAGACTTCCTGAATCAAAGGGATTAGAGGTAAAAAATTGGTTCACCCCTGGAATGGTGTCGATCGATATATGTCTTCTGGCGTCGATAGATTTTTTTAATGTTTTGGGCTGTATAGATCATTGTGGATTGGCACGCTCTTTTGTTCCTCACTGTCGATCGATGGTCGTACTCGAGCGTCGATTAATGATTGTTGTCCAAATAAAGTTCCTGATCCAGTTGCCATAACAAGGGCATCTGCCACATCCTCCTTTGGTATGTTCAGAATTCTTCCATAAAGATCTCGTGCATGCCCTTTTGGTCTGAGAAACCATTATCAGCATTCTCTGTTTTAAGTTCTTGTTTTGGCTTGCGTTGATGTCATTCGATGGCCAAGATATGCCGTAGATCGATGCTCTATTATCTTCTTTTGCATTCATTACCCAGCCAGCTTATTCCAGTGCTAGGCTGCGGGATTCAATCAGCTCTTCCTCCTTGTAATCTGAATCATATTCTTCGTAAGCTCCACCGTATCCTTGGCATGCCTGGTGGGTGTCGAACGATAGTGTATGGTGACTGTCGATCTATGCTTGAGTATCAGGCTGTTGGCCAGAAAGATTCCCAGTTCCATTAGCCATCGCAAGTATATATGCCATTTCTTCCTTCGTGACATGTAGAATTCTGGCATCCAAAGCTCGTGCATGACCATCTGAATCTCTCATAATGCCGAACTCATCTGGTCATAGATCTGTTTCTGAATCTAGTTCGGACTTTATGTTACAACCTGTATCGATCGATAGTGAATGGTTACCGTCGATCGAAGTCGATTACCCGAATTGATGGGAAACATGAAAAACACTAGCCTTTGCCATAGAATTCCTCGATATTCAATTCTTTCTTCTTCTATGTAATCTTTGTTGTACTCGAGGTTGGCTGGGGAATGGAAAGTGTCGATCGGTTCTGAACGGTGGGTGTTGATCGATAATGACGCCTAGGTGTCGATCGATTATTGAATTTTTGGCTCGTCGATCGACGGTGTGGGTTGGGTGTCGATCGATTGCTCCTTTTTCCGATTCCTCATTGGACTCATAATCACATAAGCATGTGGCCACAAGCTCTGCATCATTAGACAATTCAGGCAGGTTCATAAAAAAATATTTTGATCGATTAGAGATATATAAAACATGTTTAACTTCATACCACAGATAGCTCCTACGGTGGCCATGAATGCTCTATCCGAGTAGTTGCGAAGAGTCCTAGTCTATCCTGATGTCCATCACATGGAAGTCTACTGGGACTAGGGTGTTGTTGATCTTCACTGGAACATCTTTTACCATCCCTTCTGAGTTTACTCTTGAGCAGTATACAAATTTGAAGGAATCATTGGACGGTTCCACTCTTTGCTTCAGCTCCTCTTCCATAGATTTTGGCATAATGCTCACTGATGATCCAGTATCACAGAGGGAATTGGGATATTTGTGGCCTTTGATTAAGCATGGAATCACGAACTTTCCAGGATCACTTTTTTTAGACAAGTCCTCTGCTTCATCTTCTCTCTGCGGTGATTGAACATTATCTCTATATCATTATCTATCTCCCTTGTTTCCCTGAAAAACATCCACAATCTGTGAGTATAATAAACTTCATCAAAAGAAATATCTAGAGGAATTCCAAGAATCTTTTAGCAAAGCTATCCATCTCCTTTTCATTGGCTTCTCTGCGTTGATATTTGGGGATCTTTTGCCTCCTCTTGAGTGTCCCTCATCTTCTTTATAAAGATTCATAGTTTCAAACGTGTATGTATTCTGTTCTGGAACTGTCATGGACGCCTAATCAGACTTGCATTGAGGTTTGACAGTCGAACTGGTTTCCTCATTTGTCGATCGATCTGAGGTCCCAATGTCGATCGATGCATAACTCACACTATCGACCGATGTTATGAGTTCTGTGTCGATTAATGTTAATTGATTCACACAAAGCCACTGATTCTGTAAGCTTCACTGTCGATCGATGCTCACTGATTGGTGTCCATTGATGCTGATGAGAAGTGCCGAGTGGCACGTAAATTTCCACAGGAAAATCGTTGTCTTGGAGCCTCTCTCTCTCTTAACTTCCTGCCCAAAATCATCATCAATCAATGCATTGGAAGTGGTGCTTCTGTTCAGCCTCTATTTTTTCATTAATCAAAATCTCATGCCTCCTAATGGTCTCACTTATTTGCATCATTTGATTCTCCAATTTCTTCACATTGGTGTTGAGGTTTTCGAACTTGGTATTGAGGTTGAGGTACATACCATCTATCTTCCCTTTGAAATCCACAGTCATCTTCTATTGTCCCTCTAAAACTTTGTCAACCATTGCTTCAATCTTGCTTTCCTGAGCTTCTGGAAGAGGATCTAGTAGTAGGAAGATCCATAAGTCATATTGTTGTTGAAGGGCTTTCGCTGTGAACTCTGAGTAAAGTTACTCCTTTGACCATTCCCATAGGAGTTCCTGTTAATACCTGGATTCCCTTGTCTCTGGAAACTGTTCCCTTCGATGTTTTTCACTTCCTCTTCTTCAATCTCATCTTCTCCAGACTCTATCGCTTCTACTTCTGCAAAAGTAATCTGCTTCTTGAGAAATTTTCTGAACACTATCTAGTTTTGCCTTGACTTCTTCAATCTGCTCTTGGCCCATAGCTGGGGTTGATTTCCTCCTTTCAAAATATGTTTTCTTGGTACCGCTGCTTGATGCCAGATTCTCAATCAATCTAGTTGCTTCTTCAGGGCTCCTAGTGCTAAAAATTCCCTTCAATAGTTCTGTCCAAAGCCATCTGATACTGCAATCCAATACCTCTGAAGAAAGTTCTAAGAAGCTGCACTTCGTTGAACCCGTTATGTGGACAATCTCTCTGGTATGGCTTGAATCTGATCCATGAGTTTCTGAAAGACTCTAAAAGTTCTTGTGAGAAAGTAGCAATCTTGCTCCTCAAATCATCTACTCTCGTGTCATTGTTGGGGTCAAAATCGGTTACGACGGAATCAACGTCGGAACCTACCAGGAGAATGCGTTTGTTGGGGTCAAAAATGGTATTTTCAAAATCACATCTAAAAATCGTGTTTCTATACGAATTCAGTCTCAAAATCAATTTAACGAAGGTTTCTGGGCTAAAACTCGAAGGAAAGGAACACAGATCGACCAACGCGCCCGTATCCATACGGGCGAGTTGGACAGCATGGATTGACCAACTCGCCCGTACGACGATTTGGACAAGGCCAACTCGCCATACAGGCGAGTTGGATAGAACGGACCAACCAACTCGCCAATACGGCGAGTTGGACGAAACGGACCAACTCGCCATACGGGCGTGTTGGATGGCATGATATGAACAACTCGCAGTACATGCGAGTTGGTAGGCACGACACGACCAACTCGCCCGAAAAGCGAGTTGGACAAGGCCAATTCACCGAACAGATGAGTTAGATGGCACGAGCAATCAGACTCGCTCGTTCAGCAAGTTGGATCAAAGCAATCCAGTTTCACCTCGTCTTCGTTAAAGTCCTTCTTTTGATACTTGATCGAACTTTTCTTTGTTCCATCTCGATTAGGATTGACATTGGAACTTTACCAAAAGAACTCGTTTTCTCTAGAAAGGATCGGGTCGATCGCATGAGACGATAACGGTTAAGTAAACACCTAGACTCACACGCCCCATACAAAATATCCTAACTCTCGGACGATGACGTCTTAGCAATGTTTTTCGATAAAATCGTAGAAACGCCTAAGTCAGAAAACGGCACGACGAGGTCTAATGCTCGGCTAAAGGCCCACTCACGATCTTATCCAAAATGAAGCTCAAACTTTGTGACGGTTTATTTTTTGTTTTTCAGGAAAGGGTTAATATTAAGTTCAAAGGGATAAATGTCAAGATCGAATGATAAATGTTAAGTTTCCGTAAATAATCATGAAGATCGTGGAAAGAAAGGAATATTTCCGCGAAGCTATAAATTCAACAAGAGCAGAAGGGGAAAGAGCGAACCGCCTCTGGAGGAGTATATAAGGACTTCAAGGTTGATGATGCAGACGAAACACGAAAATCTCCACTCAGAGCAAACATAGCTTAGCACTTAAGCATTTAGGCAACTTTCCGTTTTTGTTATTCGAGCTGCGACTCAACTAGGGTTTTGCAGTCTTATGTTATTAGAGCTAGGGATCTCACCGACAGCTCTCATAGCCTAGGCTTCTATCCTGTTGTAAACGCTCATACGCAAATTCGGAATAAGACATCTATTTCCTCTCTTTTTGATTCTTACTTTGTTTTCAATATTTACTTTGTATTCTGATTGATTGGGGTGTGGTTTAGCAGATATCCAGGACCTCTGGGAAACTAGGGTTTACCCTGCATTCCTAATTCAACGGAAATCGACCGTGCAAATTTTGGTTCCCACAATTTGGCGCTAGAAGAAGGGGGGATACGGATCAATCTAACTCTCAGCCATCAAGGCTCAATAGAAACATGTCAGATCTCAACAACCAACAGCCTCGTGAAGATACCGTCGTCGACGAGAACATTGAAAACACTCCAGCAACGAACGTCACTGCAGTCAACGCCAACGCAAACACCGCAACGTTGGAGGAGGTGAAGAAGATGTTTGCGACTTTTGAGAAGAAGTCGGCATAACAGGATAAGGTCATGAATTCTCTCACTAAACAGGTTGACACCATCACAGAAAGGAACAGGGCCATCTTTCCCCGGGGAACAACCCGAATCCACAGAAGAAGACTTAACTTTGCAACACCTTTGGACCAGCCCGATAACGCACAAGGCAAACCGTCTGGACAAAATCCTGACAAAGTCACCCCGCACATACACGGAAAAACCCTGGAGACCTTCCTTTTATCGAGAAAGATAAAGAGGGAGGAGAAGTCGAACGTGTCGACGTGGAATCTAGCAGTCAGTCCAAACCTACGGACAAAGAGGCAGACATACATCCGTGCCGCATAAGAAGTCGAGCAGCTAGGGACGAATCCCAATTCGACAACCCTGTGAACGAAGAAGAAGAAGCTATCTTCTAGAAAGAACAGGAAGTTCTGGCTGAGTAGCAAACTCGGACCACTCGCAGCAAATACCAAGAAAGTCGGAAATCTGCTAGCAAGAGTTCTGAAATCCGTGATCACCCCGATGATCTCATGAAAATGGTGGCCGAAGTCAGGGCGGTGAAGTCCCAAATCCACCACGCTACTAGCACCGCACCGGAGAACGATCTACTTCTCGAAGAAGCTCGTAAAATACCCTTTACTACTCGTATCACCGAAACTAGGGTTTCAGATCCTAGGAATGTCAAAGTGATGCCATAGGACGGAACTACTGATCCTAAGGCACACCTACAGGCTTTTCAGGTCGCGATGGGTAGATCCAGATTCAGAGAAAACGAGAGTGACGTTGGTGAATGCCGCCTCTTCGTAGAGAACCTTCGTGGAGCAGGGCTAGAATGGTTCTCTCGCCTCAGGCTAGATCGAGAAACCTCTGACATGGACCTTTGGAGTTTGTCCCAGGGAGAGGACGAAACCCTCTGCGACTTCATAAAACGGTTCAAACCGTCATGGCTAGAGTCAGCGGGATAAGCGACAAAGTCGCGATAGACGCACTTCGAAAAAATCTCTGGTTCAAGTCGAAGTTCAGGAAGTGGATAACTTTGGAAAAGCCGCGTACGATCCAAGACGCACTTTACAAAACCACGGATTACATTATCATCGAAGAAGAGACGGGGGTCTTGTCGCAAAAGTGGAAGCCAACAAACAATGCGTCAAAGGATCCGGGGTCCGATCAGAAATAAAAAAAACCCTCGCAACGACAGAAACGCCCAACACGGAGACGAAGAAACGAGGGAGCGCATAGCTACGCAATTAAATCTGGATCAGAGAAAGGACGGATGCGGGTAATAAGTTGATCCAAAATCCGAGTTACAACGAAAACGCCTTCTGCGATTTTCACCAAACGCGTGAACACTCGACCATTAACTGCAAAGTTCTCGGCCGCAAGATTGGCCCGCAAAAATGCTCTCCGGAGAACTCTCAGGAGTCTCCAGCGTGAAGGATCTCATTCGTAACTCAGATCACCTCCCCCCCCCCCCCCCCCCCCCCCCTGAAAAGTGATAGAACTCCTCAAACGGATAAACCTTCCCAAGTGGACCAATCGGGAGAAAAATGTGGAAGAAGGCAGGATGATAAAGGCAACGACAACAACCGTCGCAGGGTAAGCATGATCATCGGCGGGTCACAGTTCTGCAGCGACACCATCTCAGCCATCAAAGCTTATCAGTGCAAAGCCGAGACAAGCGTGAATTCGACAATCTGGCCCACGATCAATGACACTCCGAAGAAGTAATCACTTTCGACGAAGAAGAAGCTGGAGGAATCGACCAGCCACCCTGCGACCCACTCGTAATCAATATCGTGATAAGAGGTCTCGAGGTCGCCAGGGTTCTCATAGACACCGAAAGCACAGTCAACGTCATCTTCACGCATTCTTAAACGGATGACATGGAGTTAGGCAAAGTTGTACCATCACCTAAGCCGCTAACCGGTTTCTCTGGGATAACATCAATCACCCTTGGATCTAATCAAATTACTTGTGGCAGCAAAGAAGTCACCAAGATCGTCAATTTTGCGGTCGTAAGACCACCCCACCATCTATAACGTCATCATGGGCACGCCTTGGCTAAACGCCATGAGGCAGTCCCATCAATTTACCATTTAGGCATTTAAGTTCACAACTCACAACGAAATTACTGTAAGTTGGGGCTGCCAGAAGCAGTCGAGACGCTGCTTCCTGGCCGAACACAAGCTAAGACAAATCACGAACACCCTAATCAAAATTCCCAAGCACCCGAGGATAGCCCATGCATCACCCGAAAGTACTTCGGGCAAGGATTACCCCGAACCGTTGATTCTAGCAACGACAAGCGCACAACCAGTTACAGTGCCCGACATGCCATCCTATCAAGAAGACAAGTCAAACAGAAGACGTCGACTCAGCAACTGACGCAGTCGACACAAACACAGCGGCCGAGTAAACAAACTCGCCCAAACAAACAGAACTACGAGATGGCTTGATCCTCGAAAGAGGTATGTAGGCAGCTTGTCAAAAAACGAGTTCAGCTATCCCTGTGACACCCCCGATCTGGTCTAAGTACAAGTTGACTCGACCAGCCGTGCAACAATCAAACAAGAACATGCAGAACCAATCACTAGTAACTTAAACCAAACCGAGAGGCCACAATGTGTACCTCAACGATTAACCCGAAGTTCCCGGAATAGATCCAGGTACCTTAGGCCAATCGCCTAAGTACACATATCCTATTAGGTACAACCCGAGACTTTTCAACCCGACTGAGTAATACCAAATAGTTAGTTCGTCCGGACAAGGACTAATATCATATGGAACTCGTACTTAATGAAACATTCTTTAATACCTTATATAGTATTCTTTCAAAAGCATCTTACAAAATATTAATGATTAACCTCGAGGTTTGGTCAACAAACTTTATACATAGCATATATCAAAACTACTTTGCAAGGATAATAAAGCTACCGCTGGCTAATATTGTTCCTTCCCGTCCTAGAGTAAAGGTCTCCCGCCTACTGCTTATCTGCATCACAAATGAGTCATGAGTAACTAGTTTGCTCAGTGAGTCTAATCCCGCACCCCCAGCACATATTAATAATATCCCGAGCAATCGACTATTTGAATGCAGAGGAAATATATTCCTTAGTTATTGTATATATAAGGCCTATTATTCCATCGATGTGAATCATATCTTAAACATCACCTCCACAACAGCCGCCATTCACTCATACGTATAATATATATATACTAGACCCGGAAAACCACCAAAGCTAACCGAGCCTAGCGGGGAAAATAAATATAACAATCATCTCAATCAGATATTCCAAGATCGAACATCTACTGCTGCATGCAGTTTCAAGGTCTCCAGGGTGCGACCCCATCATCTGTCTTCGTGACCTTGTTCCATATCGCAGGACCAATTCACGGTAATGCGGGAACTTTAGGGAAGAGTGAGTATACAATAAGACTTCACATTATTCGTACTTATATACTTATATATTAGTAATTGAGAACAAGTACTAAGGCTCGGAATAAACCTCAAATAATATTCATAATATTTCATAAGTGTTTATAATAAGTAAACACTCACAGTTAATATAGTTCAAGAAACTTACTTATCTATCAACCATAATCATTTATTTTACTCACTCAACACTAATTCATAACTCATCAGTCATCTATCTAGACTCACTTTTGAATCCATGATATTGGCTAAGGAAGACTAGACTCGAGCTCAAGCTAATCACACTCCAATCCGGTATACTTCAGATTCAGATCGATCACATGGACGAGTCCGACTGATCTTACTACTCTCCTTGACCATCTGAATTCAAACCAAGAGACTACATGGCTCCAAGGATCGACAGGAATGCTAGCTTAACTCCTCAACTAAGTACTGAGAGTAAACGGTTTAGTGGATGGGATCAAATGGATGCTTAAGTCTTCACTCGTCCAATGTCATACAACAGAACAGTTCGGATCATAGGATCATCAGTCCAACAAAATAGTTCAAGGCTAAACAGTTCACTAATCTCGGTCAGTTCAGCTCTGCTCCTAACAATTCAGCTTCAACTCAGAATAGATGAGTACTTGACAAAACCAGAATATAGACAGCTCGTCTCAGATCAGTTCAAGACAAGATAAAATCTGTTCAGTTCAGAACATTACTAATCAACATTTCGGTTCTGAAGAAGAAACTTAAATAAGTTCCTGTTAGCTTGGTTCAGGGAATGATTTATCAGTGACGTTCAAGGAAAGTTGAGACCATTATCAGCTCAGTTCAGATTAGATCCATTCAGTTTATAACAGATGAGACAACAATTCCAGCAACTGATTTATTCTGAAATAAATAAAACTGAACCGTAGAAAGCTTTAAACAAATGATCCAAAGCAACAAATTAACTAAAAAAGACCCAATTCTGATCAATACATGCCTGAGGCAAGAAGATGAAGCTTACCACAAAAACTGACAGACATAAGAACTCAGATGGTCCTCCCCTTTAAACTGAACTAGCGGCTGAACTGTTTTAAAAACAGAAATCAAAATCTGTTCATCACAAAGACAGAATATAGTCTAGGGTTTTCTCTGGATACTTCACCTTCTGATCTTCTACACAGCAAGGAACTAAGGTAGAGGATGTAAGAGAGTCGTCCAAGGTCTTGTCTAATTTTCTCTGATTTTTCTCCCACTTTTTCTCTCCTATCTCACTGTTTTTCTCTCTGAAATTTTCTGTCTTTGTTTCAGCAACAAAACGACCAAAGCAGCTGGAGGAGGGGTTAAATATTAGCTGTGGTTACTTCACCTGAGGGTTTAGCTCATTACTAAGCTTGTCTGAGAGGAGGCAGCTGGCGTCCTGCTTCAGCAGTCACAGCCACAAAGCTGCTCACTCTTTCCCTCCTTTGAAGAAAGCTTTCCAGCCACATGATTCTTTTTATATAAATCTGAGCCAGCAAGCAAGCAGGCAGCTTGTGATTGTCATGTGCCATTTACTACAGAAGCAAGCATACAGGAAGGTGCATTTCATGTTACTTGGTTGCTGTTCAAGCACCTGAGAATGTGAAGTACATGACGGTCATAATTATTTAGGAAGCTGCTCGATAATTCTGAACAATTTTTTTGACCAAATATGTATTTTCCTTTGGCTCTCGTCTTGCTCTCGAAAAATATCGTCCAGCTTAATATACACTCTAATATTTAATACACGACCTGCTCATCCAACACTCGACGAGAACTATCATAAGATAGTCATTAGATCACTAGGCAGTCCGTCGAGTCATTAGCTTACTTGGTCGATTTTATTTTAATTATGGTTGGACCATCTCCAAACTGGTCGAGCGGGATTTTTCTCGACAAAATTCGTATCCGTCGTGAGGGTTATTACATTCCTCCCCCCCCCTCAAAAGAATTCGTCCCCGAATTCTCAAAACATAGGTGTACACACTTTACTGGACAATGGAGTCTCTGAACTTATACTCATCTGCTTGCGTCAAAACAACTGATGGTTGGTTCCCCAAATATTCGAACTTACAAAAAATTTCAGATTCTCAATTTTTTTTTATATGGTGCTCACCTATCCGCAAAGGATCTTTAGGATAGGCTAAAATGAGTTGCCAGTTTTCGGGTTTCAGTAGTACTATTGAATCTGATATAAGCTTAGGCAACATCGCCTCATAGATTTTCAAAGGTATGTCTGAAAGAAGCTCTGGTCAATAGATAACCTTTCCAACTCTGATAAAATCACTACTCGGTACAGATCAATATAACAGATCACAAACGTTCCCTAGCTGTTTCAAACAATCATTTCTTTTCTGAGCAAACACCTTAAAGAAGAAATAAATGCGTTACAGCAAAGGGGGGGAGTGGGTACATATACGCACACTTGTATATTCCCACATTCAAAAATAAATAAAAATTGAATTGTACCCGGGATTTTCAAAACTTTCTCGACAATAAAGACTTCTTTATAAATTCGTAAATTCTCTATCATCCCACAAAGAAACACTATGTCGCACATCCTCACGAGTAGAACAATTATTTCGCCATCCCAGAAAAGAAAACTCGCAAAAAATCGTTTTACCTCAAAACAGATCAACTCTACACCATCTTATCTCGGTCAAATCATCGATTCCCGATCAAAGCACGAGATCCTGGTTTCATATGCTCAAAACGTTACTTACGCAAAGTTTGTTTTCAAAAAAAATAGGCGAGACGTCACCTTAATTTTGAGAATACACCCCCAATCCATTCACAACTACAAAACACTGGGCAATTGGCCCCGCCGAGCAGCTTAGCCATCTTAAAAAAAACGCACCCAGGTCCGTCCTAAGGACAGACCTCTCACATCCGACTAGGATAAACAGCGACGCTATAAAAGAAATCCGAAATTTTGGTCAGCACTTTCGGGAATCTTAAAATTGTCCCTGAAGAGATGCTGACTCCGACCAGACAATTCGTATAAGCCGAGAACCTATCGCGGACATTAAATCGGAATGGAGTCAGTTTAAAATCGCAGCAGGCAAAACTAATCCGATTAGTCATCGCAAAGCCTTAAACCGAAAGTAAACCTAGGTCTTGCCCTAAACCCAGCACACTGGTCTCAAACGTCTCAAGACATGATATCAAAAAGATACGAGATCCTAAAAGCATGTCTCTTCATCCGTATCTAAACGTCCCGCAACATTGAAAACTCCTCAAATATCTCGCACGAATAACAAACAGGGTGATCCTCAAAAAAAGGAGGAAGTCGAGATGACAACTCGATTTCTACACAAAACAAATCCCAAATATCTAAAAACACCCATTCGTCATAAACAAGCACTGTTCGAATAAAAGTTAGTAAAAGACATGGATTCAAGGCCATACTCGGCCAGTCCCGCTACATACGGCCATATTTGGCCGACAAACAAACAAGACAGAAACATGCACTAATATAAAAGAGGGCATTCTCGAATCAGTCACAACCTCACGATTACTCAACAAGAACGAAACACCCGGTCATCGATCTACCAACAAATAGTCGTTGATATCCAGAGGAGCCGTCAGCTGATTTAGCTCGCCCCGTCTCATCAGCATTCCCCACCTCAGCCTCCACTATGTCGGGAGAAAAAGAAATCCGGTCCCATTGTTCCCAAATCCTGTCTTCGGTATGAGGAATCGCAAAGTCCCTATCCCTATCATTCATACGCCCGGTCTGCCTTGCATATTTGCCCCGAAAGAATAACCAGGAGCCTGCATGAGGTATAGTCCTCCCACAGCACCGTGAAATTCACGATAGTCTCCGAAGTCCTTATTACCCTTCGTATGTTCCTCGAATTGATACGAGAATTTTTCACGACGAGTCCTCTTGACTTCGGCCATTTCCCTCTTCCCTCGCCTATAAGCACAACAAACCTCAGTCGTGACCGAATCACTCTAGCGGCTAACGAGAACTTTAAAACTCATCCCTCAGACAAGCAATCTCATTGTTGGCTACCTCAGCCTTAAACTGAGCCATACGTGCTTCCTGCCAGCTCGCATTAAGTGCTCGGTTCATAATAAGGAGGCCCTTCCAAGTATATTGAAGTCTGAAAAGCTCATCCTCAAAAGAAAATGACAAGAACTTACCCCGTTGACCATCCTCGATGCCTGGGTAAACTCTGGGCTCTCACTGGATCCACCTGCGCCCGGAAGATAGTCAAAACCAAGCGGTTCATCGAAATCACCTCGACCGCCACTGTCCCCATCTACTTGACTATTGGGGTAATCTCTCAGTATATAACCGGAGGAGGACCGCTCATCCTCAACAACGAAGTGTTTGTCCTTCCGAGTCTTCGGTCTTTCTTCTCTCATGAGAACCGCGCACAGAAAAAATCCATCCATGGACGCCTCCAATCCTTCCTCAACCGGCAGATCTGGCTGGTACCGAGAATGGTGTGGAGCAACAGCGTAACAGATGCTCTTTGGGTTAAACGTTTCCCAAAAACATGGGCGACCGCGAAGCAAGTCGGATGGTATCCAGACCTTCTGGACTCGGAGGGAAAAGATTGGTCTATGAAAATAAAATGTAAATGAAATGTATTAGAGATCGAACGCCACCAAAACAAACAAAAAGGTGGGGTAAATAAAAGAGAAAAGGGGCTACACATGATCAAGGATACCTTTCAAACCCCATCTAGTCCTAAAGACGGAGAGGCCATTTTCCTCGACAGATGCATCATCAACACGGATGACTTTGCTTATTATCGTCATCCCCGACCGGAGCCTCAACTGAATTATTGACGATTTCCCTACTGGTTTAAGCAAAGCGTCGAGGTGTTTGGAATCGAGGGTTATATCCAACTCGTAACTCAGCACGAGAATCCCGACAATATGCTGCAGCCACACGGGTTTATTTGACCAATCGATATCTTAGAACAATCGAGAAGTCGCGCTATGGCCTCGGGAATAGGAAACCAGAAATGGCTTTCCGTCAGGTACACCTCGTAACACATGAAGTCACCATCAGGTGGAAACTCAGCAACCTCTCCTGCCTCCGGAAGACAAAACTCGACCGATTCAGGAACTCGGCAATGGCTCCGGATGGAATCCAGCCCATACGGACATCTTTTGCTGGGACAACCCTCTACAGGGTTGGCACAAAACGGAGGCAAGGCCCACGTACATGGTCTGGGGTTTCACGTCTCCCCTGGCCACCCAGTACGCTTCAGCTTCTTTAGGATCGACTGATTAGGCCGAGAATTCCACCTTCGGCACAACATCATTGTTTTGTGAGCTGGAACCATTGGGGACGGGACGGTTATCACGAGACTTTGAGGAAACTTCTCTCCCCAAAGATATAGCTTCCTTTTTACCAAAGGAATTAAAGAAAGGAGAAAATCTTTTGATTCTTAAAAAAATTTGTGGAAATATACATATGAAGAGTTAGTAAAACCACTCGACATACTTATAGAAGAAAGAATTCAATTTTTAACCTCCAGGCTTCAGACGTCGAATTCCGCCTAATTCATCCAATATGCTTAAAAACGCTCGCAAGAACTTCACAGTTCTTACAATCTGGGGGCAAATTGTTGGGGTCAAAATCAGTTACGACGGAATCAACGTCGGAATCCTACCGGAAGAATTCATTTGTTGGGGTCAAAAACGGTGATTCGTCCTGAGATCGGACAGGATCACTCAACGGACTGAAATGGATATGAACTCCAAAAGGAAACTGGATAGGATGAATGGTGACACAAAGGGTTGCGGAAGCTCCAATGATACTACCAGACTTCAATCGATGCCGGATGTGACGCACCGGTCCAACAAAAGAAGGATCGAAACTTGGAGATAACCTCACCAAGAAACTAAGAAATGTTCTAAGCAAAGAACAAAGAGATAAACTCATAAAAAGGGGAAACAATCTGATTATTTCGTGGCTTTTGATTACATATTTATACTGCTTGTGGTCAAAGAAAGAGTAAGAGTTTTTGTGAAAAACTAGAAACTTAGAAAACACAAACAAAGACTAAGACTTTTGACTAGAAATAAGTATGTTGTTGAATGCCCCTTGATCTGACCACGAATTTGACTCCTTTTATTGATATTTCTTGATGCAAATGGGCAGAAGACCATCACCAAAGGCCTGGTCGAATTTGGAGTAAAACAAACCCAAATTGAATTTGTTATGAATTTTTTTGTGGGCTGAAAAAGGGTCCATTTCGCCCAGCAACTTAACCAGCTCCATCTTCAGTATCACTTAGCTCATTCTTCTCCAAGTTAGAGTCACTTAGCTCATCCAGCTCCAAGTAATGTCACTTAGCTCACTCAGCTCATACAGCTCATCTACTCTCACTTTATCTGGTTTCAGCTCATGCACACTCTCTTCAGCTGGTTCTAGCTTGTGCACACTCTGTTTCAGCTCGTCCTCAGTCTCATCAGCTGGCCTTAGCTCATACAAGGTTGCATAGATGATAAGGGAATTGACATGAACTGATGAGAGAACCTCGGTTTGGTCTAGTTGGTCGACAAGATCGCCACCTTGGGCTGTGTCCATGATCCAAGCAGGTCGGTTCTCGAACCGGGGCGTATCAAACGGTATTCTCGAAATCAGCATCAAAAAAACATGTTTCTATACGAATGCAGTGTCTGGGCCAAAAATCTAAAGAAAGGAACACGAATCGACCCGTATGGGCGAGTTGGACGGAACGGACTGACCAACTCGCATGTATGGCGAGTTGGACAGGGTGAGTTGGACGGCACGGACCGACCAACTCGCCATACGGGCGAGTTGGACAGCACGGATCGACCAACTCCCCCGTACGGCGAGTTGGACAGCACGGATCGACCAACTCGCCCGTACGGCGATTTGGACGGAACGGACCAACCAACTCGCCCGTGCGGCGGTTGGACTTTCCAACTCACCCTACGGGCGAGTTAGATGGCATGACACGACCAACTTGCCCGTATGGCTAGTTGGACAAAGCCAACTCGACGTACGGGCGAGTTTGATGGCACGAGAATCCGAATCGCTCGTTCGGAAAGTTGGATCAAATCAATCCAGTTTCACCTCGTCCTCGCTAAATTCCCCCTTTCGATACTTGATCAAACTTATCTTTGTTCTGTCTCGATCAGGATTGACATTGGAACTTTACCGTAAGAACTCGTTTTCTCGAGAAAGGATCAGGTTGATCGTATGAGACGATAACGGTTAACTAAACACCTAAAGTCACTCGCCCCAAACAAAAGATCCTAACTATCGGACGACGTCATCTTAGCAATGTTATTTCGATAAAATCGGAGAAACACCTAAGTCAGAAAACGGCCCGACGAGGTCTAAAGCTCGGCTAAAGGCCCACTCGCGATTTTATCCGAAATCAACGCCAAACTTTGTGAAAATTTATCTTTTGTTTTGCAGGAAAGGATAAATGTTAAGTTTGAAGGGATAAAGGTCAAGATCGAATGATAAATGTTAAGTTTCTGAAGATAATCATGAAGATCGAGGAAAAAGAAGAATATTTTCACGAAGCGATAAATTTGACCAAGGCAGAAGGGGAAAGAGAAAACCGCCTCTAGAAGAGTATATAAGGACTTCAAGGGTGATGATGCAGAGGAGACACGAAAATCTCAACTCAGAGCAAACATAGCTTAGTACTTAGAGCATTTAGGCAATTTTCCGTTTTTGTTATTCAAGCTGTGACTCAACTAGGGTTTTGAGGTCTTAGGTTATTAAAACTAGGGATCTCGCCGACAGCTCTCATAGCCTAGGCTCCTATCCTGTTGTAAACGCTCATACATAAATTTGGAATAAGACATATATTTGCTCTCTTTTCGATTCTTACTTTGTTTTCAATAATTACTTCGTATTCTGATTGATTGACATGTGGTTTAGCAGATATTCGGGACCTCTGGGAAACTAGGGTTTACCTTGCATTCCTAATTTAACGAAAATCGAAAGTGAAAATTTTGGTTCTTACAGTCATCAAACAAGTTACGCAAGAAAGTGTTCTTGATGTCAGTCCAGGATGTCAGAGATCTTGGTGGTAGCTGCTTAAGCCAATATGAAGCTTCTCCAGAAAGTGAGTACTTGAAGAGCATACCAAAGAGATAATCCTCAGGGACTCCATTGGCTTTAATAGCAGTCACTAGATCCTCAAATCGCTCCAGATGACCCATAGGGTGCTCATGTTGCAATCCATGGTAAGGCGTCTGCGCTAGAAATTCGAAGAAAGCGGGCTTGATCTCAAAATCGTTCTCTAAAAACCCGGAGGCGAATGGTGGATCTGTTGGCATAAAACTGGTCTGGACGGTTTGTAGTCAGCCAGTGTTCTCTAAGCAGCTTGGGAATTAATTAGCTTCACGTTGAGCTATTGCAGCGTCTGCTTCTTCTTCTACTTCTGTATTAATGATTAAAGCCCCCTGATCATCTATGTGTTGACCTGCTGCATTACGTAGGTGACTGTTGACATCACGTAAGTCTCCATTCTCATTCTGAACCACTACAATTTGCACAACCATCTGAACTCGTCGACTGTCGCCGATCAATGGGGTAGGTGTTCGTCGATTGATGCGGGTAGTTGATCGCCGATCGATGCTATGTGGTCGACGTCGGTCGATGGTCGAGTTCTGATGTCGGTCGATGCTATCCGTGAAGAGGTGTTGGTCGACACTGAGTAAATACCTCTGATCGATGCTTGTCATCTTTTGTTACGGATCGTACATTCGAAGCTTATGCGGATCTGAAAATAGTAGTTCTTGTCATTTATTGCTCCTGGTACACTGTTGCATGTATCTGAGAAACAAAGAAAAGAAAAATTTAGTAATTTGAAAATAAAAACAAACCTAGGCTAAATCTTAGAAGTTAAATCTAATGGCGATCAGTGCTCCCCGGCAACGACGCCAAATTTGACACAGTGTGTTTATTGTTCTAGCAGGGTATAAATATCCTAAACAATTAAACCCTTAATCTTAACACACAAAACCCTATTCTTGCCAAGAGAGATCAAGTGTAGTACTTAGGGATCAAATCCATAGAGAGCAATGGCACCCAATAGATTTCTTATTTCTAAAGACTAGGCTTAGGTATTATATATATTGGTAGCACAAAATCGATTTAAGGAGAAATTCCTTATTAGAAGGTATATATGCAATATGGAAAAATGCTAATAACGTAAATAGGGAAATATTCTACTAACTAGATGCAAATGTAAATGTGCTAGATCTAGGGTTTTCAAACTAATGGATTATAAGGAATAGGAAGAACAGAAATTTAAATATTCTAGAACTCAAATATTAACTACTCTAACCCTTTTTCACTCCATCTCTCATATGCGAGCAAAAGGAAAGACCATCAATCAATGGCTAAGGCCTGATGTCAATCGACGATGAAATCAGAAGGAAGTGTGAACGATATTTGATATGTTCACCAAGCTAATTAGACCAGCTCTCGCATGCGCCTAACAACCTAGGTCAATAGAGTTTATTCTTGCACAAAACCTACTCTCGTAGTCATCCATGTCCTACTTTTGAGATCCTAGTTAGCTACTCTAGAATGCAACCATTAAGCACAACTCAATAGATGAATATTAACTTTAACCTAGCACTCCAACTTTTGGGCTAATCAATGATTGCTATCATTCAACCCTAAAATCTAGTTGATAACTACTCATACATAATTAGAGTAAAGAATAATTTGAATATAATCATGGATAAATTACTAGGGTTCCAATACAAATCTCCCTAAGAAGTTAGCAATCTTCTCCCCTAAAAACTCTAAAGCTATAATAGAATACTTGTGCCTACTCTGCACACACACTCTGCAGACTCTTGTGTAATTCATAAGTATAAATATAAAAAATCAAGGTCAAACTCGTCCAAGGGTAATCTTGTAATCTTGCATCTTGTCTCGAACTTGGGCTTGGAATCTGCTGTTTGCGAAATTGGTCAACATTGATGTCAAGTGTTCAACATCGATCGATCTTGGTCTTGTACCATCGGTCGATGACAAGGTTGTTTCGTCGATCAAAGACTATCTTGTACTTCTAATCTCTCAATAATTGAAGACCAATTCGCAGATAGCTGATTTCAAGCCTAAGTTAGAGACAAGACAAGACTACAAGTTTACTCCTTGACGAGTTTAACCTAGATTTTAGGGTTTTATATTTATACTTTATTTATGAAACCAAAAGAATGGGGGCACAAAAAGGCATATGTACGGGGACGTACAA
>CAJHQP010007304.1:0-32973 GCA_905132765.1 Moricandia arvensis
TGGATGATTCTGGTCGTGAGTAAATAGAGAATCAGGTAGAGGAGAACTCAGTTTGTAGTCAAGAGAAGAGAATGAGTAAAATAGTGATGTATAAGTGAAAACCAAGAGATGATAGGGAATGAAGAATAGTTCGTAGTGGAGAACTGAGTATTGAGAGTAGATAAAGAAACAAGAGCTAAGAGGAATAAGAAGAAATTCAGTGAAGGAGAAAACTTAATCTCACTATAAGTTTGCCTTAGTTACAACCAGCCTATAATAATAGGCAATATCTAAACAATAACAATGGAACTAAATAATAGATCTATAAACAAATAAATTCATGATAAGGCGAATAGAGAAAGCAGCCAAAGGAGGATGCAGCCAGGATGGCACGGTCCAAATGAGGATGGACAGGAGAGAGATGTGGTGGCGTCCCCATTGATGATAGTGACAGGTAACGCTACACTCTCACTATGCACATTAGTGAATGTTCATCATCCTTATATATAACATGAAGACCTATCTATAAGTAAAGGCCAAGGATAAGAACATACAGAGTTGAGAGAAATGTGACAGGACTTAGAGATTGGTCTACCTGGAGTGAAAGTGACAGCTGAATCTACAACCTCCATGACACCAAGATGTGACCTTCTCACCTCCAATTTCAACCAGCCCTCATAATATATAAATAAAAACTGATTTTCTGACTTTAAGAGCTGCCAACGTAACTCTTATGCCATCCCATCCTTCTGCCGCAGAGTAGGTTAAGGTCAGCTTGGTAATAACTTGTGGAGAAGTTTTAACGACCAGCTTCATTTTTCAAGATTGTAAAGGCATATCTTCTATTACGCCTTGAATCCTCAATAACTTTGTCTTGGACTATTCCTATCATTTCATTCTAACCACATCCCCCTTTGAGGCTGACCACAGAGAGAATCCCTTGGGCAGCATGGGAACTGAGATACTGCCTCATTAAACCTAGTAATCTGGGAAACCTCTTGGAGATAAAACATACTTTAGGAAAGAGCATGCAACTACTCAGCCTGGGGATTGGCCAGTGGGGTGTATGCAGCCTTATGCATCATGTTGAGGGACTCCACAAACCCTGGCATCATGGCCTTTCTTCGATGAACAATCTGGCACCCTTGCTTCACATTTCAGATTAATGCCACTTGCTACATACTGAAAATCAGCCTGAGCTTCTTGTTATGATCAGAGCTTGTCTCCCCCTTTCTTCTGGCTCTTGCCTTCCATTTAGGGAATTGAGTCAAAGCCTGCCTTTGCTCATAGCTCCAGTAGTACTTTGAAATCACCATTCAAGCCTCTTCTTAAGCTTACAACCAGCGTACAAGCACAACATCTATGGGCCTGATTTCATAAGCTTCCTAACTGAAGTAAACTGTTTCTAACCATCCATTATAGGAAGCTTGAATCCAGGGAGCTTCCCAACCAAGAAGGTAACTGTTCTAACTCCAAGCACTTGGGCTGCATTCATAGTATTCCAATCAGCTAGCCTCTCCACCTGCATCTCTTGCCAAGAGTCTCGTGATGGCCATCGCGTTCTAACACCAAGTCGCTTGCTGTCCTTGCTGCATTGTTTCTATGATCCAGTGAAAGAAAATCTTGCAAAGGGTGAATTCCACCACTGCATACTCTCACTTCTGATATTGCAAGTGAGGATAATTGGAAGACTTGGACCCTTCAGGAATGGCTCATAATTACCCCCCTCAAGCTTGATCCATAGAGAAAATAAGTGAAGGACCAAGCTTGAAGTGAGCAACATTGAGTTTTGAAACAGGAACCGTATCACCCTACGCTGCGCTTAAGTCAACGCCGTCCCCCTTAATCTCTTCTCCACTGCCTCTTGTAAGTCCTTTGAACCAGAGCTCAACACCCAAACAGGCTGTGCTCAATTCAACCGGTTCTCTTCACAAAAGTGATCTTTCCCCATGGTCAGGAATATACAGACTCTGTAGGCTCTGAACTCATGGGCAAAAGTCTTCTGTCCTGGTCTTGATTTGATGATGGACAGAGACAACACATGTGTACCTGAAACATCACTCAAACTCCAACAAGAAGAATCAGACCACACACCACTAGGATCAGACCTTGCGTAACTCGACCAATTCTGTCCCAATGCTTTAAGAAAATGCAACGGAACAGAATCTAAACAACTCAATTAGTTCAAATCCAATTCAACCAAGTTCACTAAATGCTCAGTATTTGATAACTCATCATTACAAGGCATCTAGGCTCATTTATCACAGCATATTGACAGTAGCCAGAATGCCAATGACAATTTATGAACAGTAGCATAGACTAGACAATTCATTCAATCAAGCTACAGCAACTATGAATGCAACACATGACCAGGAAACTCTCCTAGGGCCTCTAGCAAATGCAACAGAAACACAACAGGCTCTAATAAACCGCCTAGACCATACAGCACACAAACAAATGACTTAAGACAAGAACAAGACAAAAACAATGCTAGAAATCTCCTAGAACATACACAGCATCAAGCAACAATTTTAAGCAATAGCTATATGAATGCCACAAGATTTAATTCAGTGACAGCAAATGAATAACAAGCAACTAAAATGCACATCACCACAAGCTAATGGTTACTTGTTTTATCAAAAACCCATAGGGACCAGTAGCTTAGGAACCAACTTCGAAATGCATACCAGTCCACTATGGAATGGGACTTAACCAGACCATTAGCCACAAGATAACAATGAAATGGATGTTAACAGATGCTATATGATCATGCTAAGAAAAGCTTACTTACTCCTAGAAAACAATGCATACACAATGTTTAAGTATCATTGGGACAGAAACTAGGTTCAAACAACTCTAGAAAAAACATTGAACTGTCCCTAGATACCTAAAAAAACACACTCAAAAACACAAAACCAGAAAACAATTAAAGACAAGTTAAGAAAGCTCTTATTAGAGTTAAGGAGCGTTAACTTACAACAAGGAACCTGAGCTAGTTCCTTGAACCTCCATTGCTGGAATCACTTGAATTAAAGGGCTTGTGCTGTGGATTGACTGTCCAACACCTCCTCGTTTTTTTTAATTCTCCAGTCTGAATTCTCCTCACCATTCTAACCAAATGCCAAGGAGACTCACTTACATAATATATCCCCTCGTGTTCTCTTTATAGTCCTCGTGGATTGTTGATGGTCAGACAGGAACAGAGAGCCGTCAGCGGATGGGCTGAGCCAGGAAGAATGATAAGAACAGCTTAGCTTTAATGCCTTCTTAGTGACCTCTCTCCAGAATGGTTCTTCCATGGATTATCTTCAGACATTATTGGACCAGATTAGTGCGTTGCCTTCTTCTTTGACTCCTATTGAAGCTACTGAAGTCGCCATTTCCTTTGAGCTCTCCATCTTAGAGAGTTTGGAACCATGGACAATAGAATGTACCAACTGGTTTTGCCCACCCAGAAACAGAACCTGAAACTGAACCCTTTGATGAAGCTTGCTGAGGACTGACGCTGAATCTTTCTTGAGTTCCAGAGACTTTAGAGTAAAAATTTACAAAACTGAATCACTATCTTTCGAAAGTTGTCTGTTGAGATTTCTTCCCTCTTGGAAACCTTTTGACCAGTGGATAAAAGAGAGTAGCAGAAACTAGTTTTTTGGAGACAGTTATTGAGGGAAGATGATGATTTGCGGAAGCTATGAAGGTTTTCAGAGCTTGGAAGCTCTGATACCATGTGAGAATAGAGAGAACTAAACCCGATAATATCGTTGTGACTGGCATGTCTGCGTGCGTGAAGTAAAAAGAGAATGTAGGAAAGAGGACATCAGTTTGTTATCTTAACGAGAGAAAGAAATGAGAGTAAAATATAGTGAAGTTATAAGTGAAGGAAACCAAGGGAGATTGATGGGGGGGAATGAAATAGGTTCGTGTGAGACTGAGTATAAGTGTAAAAAGAAAACCATTTGAGAGTAAGAGAATAGAGAGAATATAAGTGAAGGAGAAACTAAATTCTTCACTTGTTTGCCTTAGGTTACAACCAGCCTTTAAATAGGCAAATTCTAACAATAAACAAATGACTAAAATATAGGTTCATATTAAACAGATAATTACTGTAAGAAAATGAGAACAAGCCAAGGAGGATGCAGCCAAGGAATGGCCGTCCAAATGAGGAGAAGTGGGACAGGAGGAGAGATGTGGTGCAGGTCTTCCCATTGATGATAGTGACAGGTCGGCTACACTCTCCTATGCACATGTGATGTTCTCTCCTGAATAAATAAACGATCCTTCTTTAGTAAAAGCGCCAAGGATGGCACATCAGAGTTGAGAGAATGTGACAGGCACTGGTTTGCGCTCCCATGCGAGTGCAAAAGTGGACGAGCTGTCTTTCGAACCTCCAAAATTCCGGCACCCACAGGGACCTTCTCACTCCCATAATCAAACCAGCCTCTCTTATTGTAAATAAACTGATTTTCTTAAGACTAACGAGGACGGCAACCATAATTTAGCCTTCCACTCCAGGTTAGGTCAGCTATGGTAACTTGTGGATCAAAGTTTGTTACGGACCAGCTTCATTTTCAAAGTTTGCATAGAAATTTTCTTCTATTCGCCTTGAATCCTACAATAAACTTGTCTCTCCTGGGCTATTCCTTCTTCATTCTGAACCACAAGAGCCCCTTCAAACTGCTCTGATACCACTGATGACCCCTAGGACGCACACCTGACTCTTCTCTTTGAAGGTGAACTGATAGGTTTGGATGCCACATGGATGATGAAGGATCTGAGATGGAATAGGAAGTCGAAATGGTTTAAAAAAATGAACTTCATGTGAGGATCTGCTGGATTGATCAACACTTGTGTAGATTGTCTGTCCTTTTCCGATCACAGAGAATTGACACTCTAGAAATTGTGAATCAAAGAACAAGTTTTTGCTGCGAGAATGAAACTTGCCTAGCAATCAAGTGTTCATGGCGAAGCAATACCTTCAGCTAACAGTATGAACAATTGGGATTCACAATTTATGATGAGATTTTTGATAAAAAGGTCCTAACTATTGAATATACTTTCTGGATCGTGCATCCTTCCGTCCATGATGAGAAAGACCATGCCACAAGTTGTAGAAATGAAAAGACAAAGTGTAGAAAATTAAGAAATTTCTAAAAACTATGAATGTAGACTTGAATTTGGACCAAAATAAGTGTATTTTTGGAATGACTCTTAGGCATGCCACGACCAAGACTTCTTGCTTACTCCCTTCTTGGTTATTCTGTATGAGAATAAAGGCTTGAAATGGACTGTTACATTAAAGGCTGGTCGAATTGTGCTCCCACCAAAACAAAACGCCAAATTATGAATATTGTTATGAACTGCCGTGCAGGCAAATGCAACACTTCTTCTTGGGCCCACTTGAATCCAAATAGCTGTCAGATGGGTTACTTGGAATGAATTTCGTCGTCTGGCCCACAGGCAAGTGATTAATGGATCTTTAACTTGGTTTGAACTTCCTTTGAGGCTGGAAGAAAAAGGCAGATCAGAAATCGCAACAAGTTTGGGCCGAAACGAGCCTCTCTTCTAGCTCCTGGATCAGTGTCACTTCACTCAGCCCTTTCCAGCTCCTGGTCAGAAAATCACTCTCAATCAGCTCCTTTCCAGCTCCTATATCGTCCGTAGTCACTCTATCCAGCTCGTTCCAGCCGCTAAGTCACTCAACTCATCCAAGCTGGTTCAGCTCATTCCTTAGTAACTTCCGTGGTTTCAGTTCACTTCAGTCTCCTTAGTTGTTCAAGCGCTTGCGCGAGTGCGTCATCATCTAATTCCCTTTACAGCTCGTTCCAAGGTGCATAGAGTCTGGATCCAGGTTTGAACAATCATCTGTCACCGTTGGTTTGCGTTTGTCACTGTATCTATCGTGTTTACCTTAACATCACCAAACTTCAATGCAAGATTAGAATCATTCCCATTGGACCAACACAAGTATCACACATCCGGTTTGATCTCCAATGCTCTCAAGCATAGCTATGATCTTGAAACAAGCTAAATCAGCTTCCAAGAACAGATTCAAGCCACATTTCAATCTCTAAAGAGCAATGTATGCTTTCAACAATTTAACACTGAACACTTTTAGGCTTAATCCCAATTTCATGCCAAGCAATTAGATGTATGCCAACAACTTAAGCCCAACTAGATGAATGCAATAGCGTTCGAATCCGCAGCTGCTACAAGAGACTATCACAAGTTCCAATCAAAACCAAATGATGCAAAAGCAACCTAACAGGCTTCTAAATGATGGCAAAGCCCACCAACAAACTGATGGATTAAACAAAAGGCATTAGAACCAGTATGCAACCGGATTGAACTTATGACAGAATGAAGATATGCTTTTAGCAACAGATTATCAAAAACATGAAACAAGAGCTTAGACAACTTCTAAAAATGCTTCAAGAACAACATGATGGATGAGCTATGACAAAAGCAACCAGGAAAAAAAAAACCATTTTGTTTTTACTACAATGCAAAAACAAGCCAGGAGGATCCTGTGACACAAACACCACTCAATGCACAAACTAAACAAAGACACAAGCTCTTATTATGGTTAGGAGTTTGCTTAAAACCCAAGAATCTGAGCTGATTCCTGGAACCTCCAGGACAACGGCTCATCTGAACTTGGCAGGTTTAAGATGTGGTTAAGCACCCAACAACCTGTCCTTGGGTTTGAATGAAGCAGTAATAAGCAAGAAACACTTTGATCTGACTTTACTTGTGAGGCAAGCATGTCCCGTACAACCTAGGGTTTATTGTGTGTCTTTGCACGTCAGTAAAAGAAATGGGAGCAGACCTAAAAGGGTTCCAGAAGTGCCTGCTCGTTTTTATCTAAGGCAGTGAAAGATGTTTGAATAGCAAAAGAAGGCCTTCTATCCAAGTAAGCTCATCCTCTTTATTTCTTTGTCTTTATTCCTTAAGGTCAATATTTGTAACCTAATTGAAGCAAGAAAATCATTTCTATCCTTCTCTCTCTTTGAATTTCGAAATCTCTCTCTCTCTCTCTCTTGTTCTTCATGTTCTTCATTCTCCAGCAGTAAACTACTTCTAAATCTCTCATTCTAACATAAATCTCACATGGTATCAGAGCAGTATGTTCTTGAGACCTAATTCTTCTTATTCTCTTTTCTTTCTTCCGCTAAATCTCAGTTTTTTTTTATTTCTATTTTTGGCAAAGTTCATCTTGTTCTTCAGCTGTTCATCATTTCCAGCTCTAGAAATTGCCAAAAATGGAAAAGATAATTTCGACCAAGAAAATGTAGAAGGAGAATCTCATTCCAGTGACCCTAGAGGGTCCTAACTATCTTTTATGGTCAAGAGTGGCCAGAGTTACCTTGGGAAGTCATGGACTTTGGGACAGCCATATCATGGAGGCTGAAACTTCAAAGAGGATGGCTCAAGAGGATAGTCAGGCTACTTGCCTGAAGCATGAAGACAAGTGGGTTCAAGAGGAACAGCAAACACTTGGAATTATACACAGCTCTCTGTCTGAACAGATCTTGGAGGATCATTATCACCTTAGAACCGCCAAGAGTTTATGGGAGAAGCTTCAAAATGTTTATGGGAATCTATGGGAGAGTCTTCAAGCTGTCTATGAGCAAGACAAAGTTTTCAGTCTTCTCCTAAACTTGGATTCACCCTGCAATAGTCTGATAAGTTATATCATTCAAGAAAGGAAGCTTCCAAGTTCCCTAGGAAGCCAGTCAAGTACATTTAAGCTCAAGGAGTTTGAGCATCAAGTAATTACAGGAAGAACCATGTATTCAGCACTCTGTGGTGATTCTAATGAAGGAGGAACATGGAGGAGTATGGCAGGGGCGACCAATTCTGATAGTCCAGTGACCAGAAGAGACTTTGATTCCTTTATAAAAGCTGCCAAGGCCCTTATCTCACCCAAGGAGGTTGGTAAATATTATCCTTGTTGAAATAAGTGAGTACATGAAGACATTAATACCAAGAAGAGATCAAGAGAAGAGAGGAAGAAGACTTGAAGAAGACTCAGGCAGTTTGAAATTCAAAACTAGATCTGCTGGAAAACAGCTGTCATGCACTTATGTTTCTCTCTCTCTCTCTCTTCTATCTGTCTTTAAAACTCTTGTAAAGCCACGAAAATGATAATAAGAAGCTGAGTATTCTCTCCATTCTCTCTATTCTCTTTATTCTCCCTATTCTCTGTTTTTTCTCTAAAGATTTCATGGTATCAGAGCCTGGTTACTGATAATCTGGGTGTGTGTTCTTCATTTAACAGTAAAGGTTGAAACTTTCTAGAGATTCAAGGAAAGTTTGAAGTTTGAAGCTTTCTTTCACTAGATCTAAAGTCTTTTCTGGTTGATTCATCTCAAAGTCTCAACCTTTCCTGGATTTGAAACTCGAGTGTTCTTCAGCTTCATAAAGACTCAAGCTTTTCCAGATCTGTTTTTTTTCTTTTTCGAAAAATCTGGGTTCTTTCTTGAGTGTTCTTGGTGTTCTTGAGAGTTCTTGGTGTTCTTGAGTGCTTTTGGCTTTCTGGGTTTGGTCAAGTCTTTCTGATGAAGACAACCAGTCTCAACAGTGAAAGAAAGCAAAGATCTAGTTTTTCAGTGAAGACTGAAGAGGAAAATGGTGGAATCTGGTCCAGATGGGCAAAGGCAGCTTTGGGAAGCTGTATGCTGTGGAGAAGTCATGTAAAGGAGAAACCTTTAAGAGAAATGGCTACAGAAGAAGGTCAGGCGTGGAGTCTGAAGTATGAAGAAAGAGCTGTTCAAGAAATCAGTACAAGGGGTGAGATTGTAACAGCTTATGGGAGTAGATCCAATCTGAGAAAAAGAAAGGAAGAACTCCAGAAGATTGTTCAGCATACACATGAGATGTGTAAGAAGAACAAGAAACAAACTTTGATTTGGAATGGTGCAAGATGCAAGAAGGGAAGGCTGAGGAGACTTTCCATGACTTGGATCAGAAGGAAAAATACTAAAAGGAAGAGTAGAAAGGCTGGTCAGTTAAAAGGAGATATGGAGGTCAAAATGGCCAAGAAAGCTGTGCAACAGATGATTAGAGGAGAGTGCTCTTACTCTGCCTACATGGGTAGCTCAGTGGAGAAGAAAGTGGATATGAGACATCAGGAGACAACAGGAGCTGATGGTTTCGTTACCAGGAAGGAATGGGAAGGATACATAAAGGAAATCCAAGCCTTGGTCACTGCCAAGAAGCGCAGCAGACAGTCCAATGCTAATGAAGAGATCACTAAGCCTATCATCATTGACTCTGGAGCAACGCATCACATGATCAGTGATAGGAGCTTGATGAGTGACATTAAAGCCACTACAGGAAGTGTTAAGATAGCCAATGGTGATCAGATTCCAATAGAGGGGATAGGAAACTTGAAACTGTTTGAGAAGGATTCAGCTGCTTTCTACCTGCCTAGGTTTACATCCAATTTGATATCTGTGAAGAGGGCAACAGTGGACCTTAATTGTCAAGTTGTCTTCAGGCCAAATGAGGTGGAGTTTCAAGACCTGGAGTCTGGACAAGTTATTGGTAGAGGAGATGTCAAAAATGAGCTCTACCACCTTCACACAACTAAGCTCTCTAAACCCTTTAACTCTGTTTGTTTAAGTAGTGCTACTGATAGGATTGAAAGCATTACTTGGCATGCTAGGTTGGGTCATCCTCATACTCGAGCAATAGAACTGATTCTTCCTGCTTTATCATTCAATCATTTAGAGTGTGAGGCTTGCATATTAGGGAAGCACTGTAGGACTGTTTTCCCAGCATCTGAAACTATATATGGGAACTGCTTTGATCTAGTTCACTCTGACGTGTGGACATCCCCATGTGTGTCTAGGGACAATCAGAAGTATTTTGTGACATTCATTGATGAAAAGTCTAAATACACTTGGATCACTTTGCTTCCATCTAAGGATAGAGTTCTGGATGCCTTTATAAACTTCCAAGCATATGTTACTAACCATTACAATGCTACTGTGAAGGTACTAAGGTCTGATAATGGAGGTGAATACACCAGTCATGCCTTCAAGAATCACATGGATAAGCATGGAATAGTGCATCAGACCAGCTGTCCCTACACGCCACAGCAGAATGGGGTTGTTGAAAGGAAGAATAGACACTTGATGGAGGTTGCTAGATCCATGATGTACCACACCAATGTCCCTAGGCGTTTCTGGAGTGATGCTGTTCAGACTGCTTGCTATCTCATCAATAGGATCCCAACCAAGGTACTGAAGAATCTGTCTCCATATGAAGTGTTGAACAAGACCAAGCCTTACATAGATCATCTGAGAGTCTTTGGGAGTCTATGCTATGTCTTGGTTCCTGGAGAACAGAGAAACAAGCTGGATGCAAAGAGCACTAGAGCTATGTTCATTGGGTACTCAGTAACCCAAAAAGGATATAAGTGCTATGATCCAGTAACAAGGAGAGTATTGGTATCCAGGGATGTGAAGTTCATGGAAACAAAGGGGTATTATGAGGAGAAGAACTGGAAGGACCTAGAGGATATGTCTAATGAACCAGAGAATAAGGCAGTGAATCTGAGGAACCTATTGGAGAAGCTTGGATAGACATGTCCCAGAATCAGGAGATAAGAAGGAACACTCCTTCTGATCAGGTTAGAGAAGCTGAAAGAATAATCCCTCTTGATCATGAGAGGGGGAGTGAATCTGAATCAAGTGTGCAAGAGCAGCACCAAGAGGATTCAGCACATCATGATCAAGATGTGGCTCAGTCAAGTGAAGATGAGCAGGAAGAATATCATGACCCAGAGGAGGTTAATGATACAGAAGCAGAGGATCAGACTCAAGTTCAGCCATTGCGGAGGAGTGAAAGGTTGAAGAATAGGATGCCAGAAACAGAAACTCAAGAAGAAACTCAAGAAGAGGTTCAGCCTCTGCGAATAAGCACTAGGGAGAGAAAGGATCCTTCCAACTGGGTAAACACGAGAGTGTACTACAATGCCCAGGCTGTGAAGCATCCTTCTCAAGCTGTGTGTTCCTTTGCAGAGTATCCAGAAGAACACATGGTGTTTATGTGTAATCTGGATGAAAGTGACATTCCAAGATCCTATGAGGAAGCTATGAAGGACAAGGAATGGAGAGAGTCAGTGGGCAGTGAAAGGGATGCAATGATCAAGAATGACACTTGGTATGAGAGTGAACTACCGGAAGGGAAGAAGGCTGTGACTAGTAGATGGATCTTCACAATCAAGTATCTGGCAAATGGAAAGGTTGATAGGAAGAAGACCAGATTGGTAGCAAGAGGGTTTACACAAACCTATGGAGAAGATTACATTGACACATTTGCTCCTGTTGCCAAGCTACATACAGTTCGAATCATCCTATCAGTTGCAACCAATTTGGAGTGGGATTTGTGGCAGATGGATGTGAAGAATGCTTTCTTGCAAGGAGAGCTTGAGGATGAAGTATATATGCATCCTCCTCCTGGTTTTGAGTATCTAGTAAAGCCAGGAAATGTTTTGAGATTGAAGAAGGCTATATATGGGCTGAAACAATCACCAAGGGCATGGTATAGGAAGCTAAGCACTACTCTGAATGGAAGAAGCTTCAGGAAGTCTGAATTAGACCATACTCTCTTCACCTTAACAGGACCTTCAGGGATCATTGTTATTCTGGTGTACGTGGATGATCTGATCATCACAGGGAATGATAAGGCAGGGATTCAAGCCACTAAAGACTTTCTCAAGTCTGTGTTTGATATCAAGGACTTGGGGGAGATGAAGTACTTCTTGGGTATTGAGATATGCAGATCTAAGGAGGGTCTGTTCATGAATCAGAGGAAGTATACTCTAGATATGGTAAAGGGAGCTGGCGTGCTTGGAGGAAAGACAGCCAAGACACCTCTTGAAGAGGGGTGCAAGGTTTTACTTGAGGGGGAGATTGAAGAAAAACAACTGTTTGAGGATGCTAAACTTTACAGGAAGATGGTTGGAAAACTGATATACTTGACTATCACAAGACCAGATATATGCTTTGCAGTGAATCAAGTAAGTCAGCATATGGAGGCTCCAAAGGTCCATCACTGGAAAATGGTTGATAGGATACTGAGGTACTTGAGTGGAACTCCTGGACAAGGAGTTTGGATGGGATGTAATGGCAGTACAGAAGTAGTTGGGTATTGTGATGCTGATTGGGCAGGAGATAGAGTGGATAGGAAATCAACTACTGGGTATTGTACATTCGTTGGAGGAAACCTGGTTACTTGGAAGAGTAAGAAGCAAAAGGTTATCTCCTGCTCAAGTGCTGAGGCGGAGTATAGAGCTATGTTGAAGCTGACAAATGAGCTGGTATGGATCAAAGGTATTCTCAAGCATCTGGAGATTGAACACACCTCTCCTATGACAATACATTGTGATAATCAAGCAGCAATTCATATTGCATCTAACTCAGTCTTCCATGAGAGAACTAAGCACATAGAAGTTGATTGTCATAAGGTGAGGCAGATGATTGTCTCAGGAGTGACATTGCCATGCTATACAAGGAGCGAGGATCAACTTGCGGATGTGTTCACCAAGGCTGCGAGATTAAAGACAATGGAGTCCATCCTTTCAAGGTTGGGACTCATTGATCTTACTCCAAACAACTGATCCCCTCGTCATGAGGTCTTTACTCTTTTCCTTATCAAGGTTTTATCCCTAAAGAAGGTTTTCTTTGGTAAGGTTTTTAATGAGGAAGATCTCATGGCATTCCAAGCTTGACTTGTTCCACATGGTCATGCTTGAGGGGGAGTGTTGAAATAAGTGAGTACATGAAGACATTAATACCAAGAAGAGATCAAGAGAAGAGAGGAAGAAGACTTGAAGAAGACTCAGGCAGTTTGAAATTCAAAACTAGATCTGCTGGAAAACAGCTGTCATGCACTTACGTTTCTCTCTCTCTCTCTCTTCTATCTGTCTTTAAAACTCTTGTAAAGCCCCGAAAATGATAATAAGAAGCTGAGTATTCTCTCCATTCTCTCTATTCTCTTTATTCTCCCTATTCTCTGTTTTTTTTCTCTAAAGATTTCAGCTTGGTCTTCTTGAGGCCTAACTTGTCAACCAAGTACTTGCTAGCAACATTAGTACACGAGCCACCATCAATGATCAGACTGCATACCTTAGAGTCTATGGTGCATCTAGTGTGGAAAATGTTTTCCCTTTGAATGGTTTCTGGCTCAAACATAGCACTTAGGGCTCTCCTGGTCACAAGTATCTCTCCCTCGTCTGGATAGTCAGTGATCTCTTCATCAGTACCAGCTGTTTCTTCTTCAGCCTCTTCTTGAGTCTCATATCCTCCATCTTCCCTGAGGATCATTACCCTCTGGTTAGGACAGTCTCGGGCATAATGTTCTTTCCCTTGACATTTGTAGCAAGTAATGTCACGGTTCCTAGGTGTGGCACCCTTTCCTTGGTCAGTCTTGTTGCTCTTGGAAACCCATGGTGCTGGATTCTTCTTGAACCGGCTCTCCACCTCAATGGACTTGCCTTTGTCATTGTTCTTTTGTACTGGTGGTGTCCAAGTACTCTTGCTTCTGCTGGTGGCTATGGTCTTCCTCTTGATTTGTTGCTCGGCTTGAATAGCATAGTGCAACAAGTCATGGAAGTGTTCATAGTTCTGCCTCTCCACCTTTCTTGTGATCCGGTCTTGTAAACCATCTAGGAATTGTGCCATCAAAGTCTCCTCAGAGTCTTGTACCTCCAAACGGTTCCTGAGTGCATCAAACTCCTCATAGTACTCTTCTACTGACTTGTTCCCTTGTGTGAGCTTCCTGAACCTCTTTTGCAAGTCTCTGTAGTAGTAACTCGGCACATATCTCTTCCTCAGGGAGGCCCTCATGTCATCCCAAAGAACAATGGGATCACGTCTAAGCCTTCTCCTTTCTGAAGTCTCCCTATCCCACCATGACAAGGCAGTGTCAGTGAGTTGATCAGCAGCTAGAGAGATCTTCCTTGCCTCCGTGTAGTTATAGTAATCAAAGATGTATTCCATCCTTGTTTCCCAATCAATGTAAGCATCATGGTTAACCTTTCCAGCAAAGGTTGTTGGCGTGAGCTTCAAGTCTTTGCCTCCCTGCCATGGATGCTCTTCTTCTTGATTATAGTTTCTGCCTCGGTTCCTTCCTCTATCTCTGGCATCTCTCCTAGGTGGAGGGTGTTGCTCTTCTTCTTCCAGACTAGGCATATCGTTATCAGTCTCATCTCCTTCTGGTGGTTGCTCTTGTCGCCTTGGTTGGCCTCTTGCCGGATTGTTGTTTGGGTTATTGGCCTGAGCTTGTTGGTTCTGCTCCAGCCGAGCCATCCTTTCACTGATGGATTGCATGGTAGCTAGAAGTTGAGCTATGGTCGCAGCATCAGTGGATGAAGTGCTATCTCCCATTGCTTATCCTACAAGATCTTTCAAGAACAAGTGAAAATATGGGAAATGGACGTTAATAAGTAACAATATGCAAGGATGTGCTTTGAACTAGTGCAAACTAATATGTAATGAACCGACCTTAGGGTATAGTAACACGCAAGGACGTATGCAACAAGAGTTATATCCCAAGTTCCAATTATGGAAAGTTCGACCACCCTATATGAATATGTATGCAATACTTTTTTTTTATAAGTATGAAAAAGTAAATCCGAAATTGAACTAAGGAAAAAAGAAAGAGTTACTGAGGTTACTAGGTGAATATCCTATTGAATTTTCGAGTGCAAACCCAAAAAGGAAACCTAAATATTCTAGATATGCAATATGACAGAAAAGGAATAACCGGATGCAACAACTAACTTCTAACTCTTTTTTTTTATTTTTCTCCAAGGCAAACGAATCAAACAACTATCTAACTCGTCTTCTTTCTTTTCTTTTATTTTTTTATAGACTAAGAACTTAACAAACTAACAATGGCAGAAATCAAAAACGCAAGCAAAACACTAACTTTTTATGGTTTTTCTTAACAGAATGAAACGATCTAATAGAAAAAGAAAGAGTTAACCTGAATGGAAGCCTTTCGGCTCTGATACCAAAATGATATGGGCACGGGAAGCACCCTTCTCACACTGGATGGATAGAGGATGAGTATCAAGCTTTGGTGGATGGATGGAGGGTGAGAATGGAGTGAGTTCTTGCGGATGGAATGAAATGAGATGATAACCGGCTTGATTGCTCTTAGAACGGATCAGTGGAGGATGGGAAACAACAAATGGTCGTGTAACCAACTTGCTATCTCACTGGATGGAGGATGACGTGATGATGGAGTGTGGATCCAAGTTGCTTGTTCGTATAAACAACTCAACAAGGACAAGGGATGGATATGGAGTGAATAGATTGAAGAACTCAATCAGATGGATCGAAAGTCGCCACAAGCTCTATGGAATAAGCTTGATAATGTTGGCTTTTCAGAGTTCAGGCTGTGGTGATGAAGAACAGCCCTTTAGGGCGAGATGAGAGCTTGAAATGATGAGAGAGAGGTCTGATGTGATTAGTGTGAATCAAGAACAGAAACAAGAGATTTAGAGAGATTAAGAGATTAAAGTATAAGAAAGGGGTAGATTAAGGGTTTCTGATCAAGAACACACTTTGTTTATTATGAAGGAGAGGGGAAATCCCCCTTACTCTCTTAGGAGTTACAAATCGCCTAATGAGGCATATAAATAGCTTTACAAGTTTCTGGAAAACCCTAAAGCTAAGGATAAGACTTGAAAGCTGGAGATCTTCTGGTTTGAATTGAATGGTGAGGATTAATTCTCGTGGCTGAGGCAAGCTGAGTGGTGCCCTAAAAGACTTGGCTAAGAATGCTCCAACAACTCCTCTGTATCTGCCCACTTCTCTGGCCAGATACATAGTCAAGGCTGTTCTTCCTTTCCAGCAAGAGCCAGCCTGTCATGGACCACAACCATGCGCCAGCACACTCTTTTGTCTTCTTCTCTTAAAGGTTTGTCTTCTTCTCTTAAGCTTTTGTCTTCTTCTCTTAAAGATCAGAAGCTTGTCTCTAAGTCCCGGACTTTGCACGGGCCGTACCATTTCGCCCTATTTTTGCACAAACTCCCCAAACATCTTTAAAGCCATAATGAGACATCTTTGGGTCGCCCTATTTTTGCACGGTCCGTACCTTGCCCTATTTTTTGCACGGTCCGTACCTCGCCCTATTTTTGCACGGTCCGTACCTCGCCCTATTTTTGCACAAGTCTCAAATCTTCTCAAATGGTTGAATGTGAAAGTTTCGGGTCGATCTGGTCCGTACGGATCCGTACGGTCCGAGTACATCCGTCCGTACCAAATCCGTACGGCCTCGCCCTAACTTTGCACATTCTCCTATTTGCTCCTTAACAGCCTTCTAAGTCCCTCCTGGACTTGGCCCTATCTTTGCACAACCTCCAGAGCACTTTTAAACACCTTTAGACACTTCTAATGCATTGTAGACAATCTCCGGAGGTTTCACCTTAACTTTGCACCAGACCCAAACTCATCTCAACTCTTCCTTTGGCTCCACTTCTTTCTTCAAGTTAATACTCCCCCTCAAGCTTGACTTTAGAGATCCTAAGTCAAGCTTGGAACCTTGAAGAACTCCCTCATTAAAAACCTTATGAGAAAACCCTCATAAGGAAAAGAGTAGAGCCTTCAAGGCCTAGGGATTGGCCAGTGGGTCTTTGGTGTTCTCATCAGTATGATGGACACCAAAGACCCTGGATCATGGCCTAACCGTGATGTGCAACTCATTGGCTTCATTGCACATCACCAACTCCTTCTCGGAACTCTTCTTTGGGGTTGGCGTGTGTCTTCCCTTCTCTCATGGCTTGTTCCCTTCTCCATCAGGTCAGATCACACGCCTAGCTTCTTCTTGTCTTCTTGAATATCCAAGTAAGGTACCTGATACATCATTCTACAAGTGTATCAGTTCTCAAGAGATAAACCTATCATGAATATATAAAGAGATAAGATCAGGTTTACTCCCTTGTTTAGATGGTGAGGAGTGGCTGCTCTGAACCGCCACTTGAATCCTCACTGGCTGAGCTTCACAGCTCCTTCTCTTATCATGCAAGCTCATCCACACTCCCCCTCAAGCTTGAGACCGAGTATAGAGATGGTCCAAGCTTGAATGGTGAGCGCATGTTAACTCCATGATAAGCCTTGTGGAGGGCACCACCATCTTCTCCAGACTTGATGCTTGATCTCCACTCCATTACCATTGCATAGAGGATATGCCTCAGTCCACTTAACAAGCACTCCTCACATAGCTTGTTGAGTGACCTTCTTCTTCCCTCACTACGGCATGATCTCTTCTAGATCAGCATGCAAGGTCCTTGAGTAACACTGGTCATTGAGCTACAGGATCATCAGGTGGCTCACTTTGCTCCCCTCCTCAAGCTTGGATCGGTTATGTGTCCAAGCTTGAAGTGAGCCTCAATGAGCCTTAAGATCAGGAGCGTAACATCTCATGGACTGCGCATTCAACACTTGATCAACCCTCCCCTTTAAACTCCAATGCCTTCTGATCATCAGTCTCCTCCAGACTTAAGTGATGATCACTTGCTTAGTGTATCCACATACACTCCAGCAATCATTCCCAATGGGATTAGTCTTCCTCTTTCACTCGGATGTATGGTGCACCAATAGCACATCTTGTGAACCTGAAACAACACTCAAACTCCAGCAAAGATAAGACACAATGCATTGGCTTTTGCCAATGTCTCACTAGCTTTGCACTTAGATGGCCTCTTATTACATTAAGATCCATCTAATGCAAGCTTTCCATTCTCTAAACACTAAGCATGATCCGGCCAAGATACACTACTAAGCATTTAGGCAAACAACCCTGCCTTAACCGCATTCATAGACATAAGTCTTGAAGCATCAACCTTAAGGCAGTAACAAAACAGCAAGCATTAATTCTTCAATCAGTTTCTACTCATGAATGCAAACAGGTTCAGATATTACCATCTAACATCCTAGTAAGCACCATTTAGAACTTAGATTAAGCATTACTAACTTCACTCAACATCAGACAAAGCAGTACCTTAGGCGGTTTCAGTTTATGAGAGTTAACAGGATTAAGAACAGCATCTAACATCCTAACACAGCTCATAACAGAACCGGGGCAAAGCATTTCATTTCTCAACATCAAACAAGACTCCACAATAAACACTAGCATCCTGGGACTACACAAGACAATACCATCAAGCAAGATAACCCACGGATTGCAACATATCACTTAACCACAGCCATACACAATCACAAGCTCATATCAAGTAGGTTTAGGATTAGCTTACAACCAAGGAACCTGAGCTGGTTCCTTGAGCCTCCTTGGTTACAGGTCATGAATCTGGTGGATTAGAGAGCTGGATCGTCACCCAACACCTTCTCCTGGTGTTCATACCCTCCTTCTTGAAACCGCAACACAAAAGGCTCCACCTTTCTTCACCTTCTCAAGTCGCCATCTTCATGAACAAGGAGAGAGCTTTCTTCTTGAAAGGTATAAGCTTGAACAGGAGATGGGACACGCCTTTAATGGACAGGAGAGGAGAGGAGCGACCATGAAGAACCACCTTAGCTTCATACACCATCTTCTGGAAGCAAGAGAACTAAGGCTGGACAAGACTTCTATGGTTTGGATCTGTGATGAGGATGGACTTGTGATGATTTGCGGAAGCTAGATACCAAGTTCTGATGAACCTGGCTCTGATACCATGTTGGCTTTTCAGAGTTCAGGCTGTGGTGATGAAGAACAGCCCTTTAGGGCGAGATGAGAGCTTGAAATGATGAGAGAGAGGTCTGATGTGATTAGTGTGAATCAAGAACAGAAACAAGAGATTTAGAGAGATTAAGAGATTAAAGTATAAGAAAGGGGTAGATTAAGGGTTTCTGATCAAGAACACACTTTGTTTATTATGAAGGAGAGGGGAAATCCCCCTTACTCTCTTAGGAGTTACAAATCGCCTAATGAGGCATATAAATAGCTTTTCAAGTTTCTGGAAAACCCTAAAGCTAAGGATAAGACTTGAAAGCTGGAGATCTTCTGGTTTGAATTGAATGGTGAGGATTAATTCTCGTGGCTGAGGCAAGCTGAGTGGTGCCCTAAAAGACTTGGCTAAGAATGCTCCAACAACTCCTCTGTATCTGCCCACTTCTCTGGCCAGATACATAGTCAAGGCTGTTCTTCCTTTCCAGCAAGAGCCAGCCTGTCATGGACCACAACCATGCGCCAGCACACTCTTTTGTCTTCTTCTCTTAAAGGTTTGTCTTCTTCTCTTAAGCTTTTGTCTTCTTCTCTTAAAGATCAGAAGCTTGTCTCTAAGTCCCGGACTTTGCACGGGCCGTACCATTTCGCCCTATTTTTGCACAAACTCCCCAAACATCTTTAAAGCCATAATGAGACATCTTTGGGTCGCCCTATTTTTGCACGGTCCGTACCTTGCCCTATTTTTTGCACGGTCCGTACCTTGCCCTATTTTTGCACGGTCCGTACCTCGCCCTATTTTTGCACAAGTCTCAAATCTTCTCAAATGGTTGAATGTGAAAGTTTCGGGTCGATCTGGTCCGTACGGATCCGTACGGTCCGAGTACATCCGTCCGTACCAAATCCGTACGGCCTCGCCCTAACTTTGCACATTCTCCTATTTGCTCCTTAACAGCCTTCTAAGTCCCTCCTGGACTTGGCCCTATCTTTGCACAACCTCCAGAGCACTTTTAAACACCTTTAGACACTTCTAATGCCTTGTAGACAATCTCCGGAGGTTTCACCCTAACTTTGCACCAGACCCAAACTCATCTCAACTCTTCCTTTGGCTCCACTTCTTTCTTCAAGTTAATAGATAAGACTCGGCTGCTCTCAATGCTGCTTCTCACACACACGGAAAGACTTAGGGTTTTGCTAGGGGGCAAACTGACTCATATATTTCATAAGAGGATAAATGATACAAGGCTGCTTATAGGGGCTTATATACTCGCCGATGCAGCTATGCCCTTCTAGGGGTCTTTGAAGCAAATTTATTACATGACTCAATCTTAGGACCTAATGAAAACTTAGGCTAAACAATGCCTTGACTCTTTATTCGAAATGAACTAAAAAGGAAACAAAATGCTGCAAGAAAGGTTAGTCAAAATATCAAGCATATAAATTAGATCCTTACCTTTGTTTGGGAGGCGCCTCTTGATAGGTTTGAATTGACTATCCGTTGGAGAAGAACCAAGCTTGAGGTGATGTCATTTTGGGGCTTGTCTCTTACTCCTAAACTCACCGTTTCACTTAAGGGGAGAGATGGTGAATAAGGAAACCATCTCTTTATGCGGAATGATAGACCATAGGATAGCATTATCTTTTGGACCGTCTTGTATAACATAAGGTTGAGTCTTTATAACCTTTGATCCGGAAATGGAGAGCTTGTCTAGACGGTTTGTGATGTCATCTAAGTTGGGGTTGCTATTAGCCTTGGCAAACAATCCTTCAATGGCTTCACAGAAGCTTGCAATCACCCCCTTGGTTCCTGATCTTGTTCTTGGTGCTTGTCTTAGGGTGGGGATGTTGATGTCTGGTTCTATGTCCTCATCAACTTAGCTCGTCATGGGATCCTTCACCAGACCAGTTGCCCTTACACTCCTCAGCAAAATGGAGTGGCTGAGAGGAAGAATCGCCATCTCATGGAGGTCGCAAGGTCCTTAATGTTTCAAGCAAATGTGCCTAAGAGATTTTGGAGTGATGCTGTAACTACTGCTTGCTATCTCATCAACCGGACACCTACAAAGGTACTGAATGATCAAACCCCCTTTGAGGTTCTAAACAAGTATAAACCATCAGTGGACTATCTACGGGTCTTTGGATGCCTCTGCTATGTGCTGATTCCTGGAGAGATGAGAAACAAGTTAGAAGTCAAGAGTACAAAGGCAATGTTTATAGGCTACTCCACAACTCAAAAGGGATACAAGTGTTATGATCCGGTGGCAAGAAGAGTTCTGGTGTCTAGGGATGTCAAGTTCATAGAAGAAAGGGGGTATTATGAGGAGAAGAATCAAGAAGAGTTGAAGGACCTTACCTCGAATAAGGCAGCAACTCTTAGAATTATCTTGGAAGGTCTTGGCATTGGAGTGACCAAGAACCCGAATGGAGGTGGCCCAACAGGGACAAGTGAAGCAAATCAGTCTCCCCACCTTGATCATGAGGGGGGGAAACACTGAAGATCAGGAAGGTGGAAGTTCTGACAGCAGTGGAGAGTTTGATTCAGGTCAAGAGGAGTTTGATGATCCTCCAGAGGAAGATAGAAGTTCAGCGTCTCATGATCAAAGTGGAGATGCTCAAGAAGGTCAGAGAAGTCCAAGCCCTGATCATCAAGAGGAGGAAGAACCTGAGGGAAGGGAAGTAGAACAGCAACAACAGTTGAGGAGAAGCTCTAGGATAAGAAGACCACCATCTGATTGGGTCAACACTAGGGTCTACTATAATGCCCAAGCTGTTGCGCACCCATCTCAAGTGCTCTTCTCTTTTACTCAGTATCCAGAAGAGCACTGTTCCTTCATGGTCAGCCTAGATGAGAGCTACATACCAAGATCCTATGAGGAAGAAGTTAAAGATAAAGAATGGAAGGAGTCAGTTGGTGCTGAGGCAAGTGCAATGATCAAGAATGACACATGGTATGAAAGTGAGTTGCCAAAAGGGAAGAAGGCAGTGACCAGTAGATGGATCTTTACTATAAAATACTTGGCGAATGGAAAGATTGATAGAAAGAAAACCAGATTTGATGCGCCCCTAGGATGCTCTTTGGTTGATGGAAATGGATAGATCCTTGCAAGAACGAATCAGAGACTCAAGTTCTTCAAGGTTTGTGGATTGAATGGTGACACAAGAGGGATGGATGATCTCTTGATACTCCTAGGCGACTGATCTGGATATGACACACCAAATAAGAAGCCCTTAACTCTGGATATTACACACCAGAAACCTTCAACTCGTCAAAGACAAGAGAGAAGAGAGAAAACTAGGTTTTTTTTGATAAAAGATTGCGTGCCTACAATGGGGTTAGGGAAAGCCCTTAAATAAAAGAAACCAGAGAACATACTCTCTAGGGTTTCGAAAACATTAAAAAATGGAAACTATAGTTTATAACATAATATAAGCTTAAACTGTAATACTTCTACTGGTCTTGGGCCGAGATAGAGCCTAAGTGATTTGTAAGACAAGTTGTGGCCTTGTTAAAAACCTTCCTCCGGAAAACCTCGTGGGACAAAACCAAAAGCAAGGAAAAGAGCACACACCAAATGTCTTGCCTAGACACTAACTCAGCTTGATGTAGAGATGGCTTGAATGGTGTTCAAGACATCTCGGATCAAACCTTGTCCAGGACCTTTTTCTTGTTGTGGATGTGAAGTGAGTAATCCTACAACAGTCTCCTTAAGTTTCTTGACTCTGGAATGAGTCATGGGACCTTCTGGAATGGCTAGAGCATCTTCACCAGGCTGTTGGTGCTTTGTGGCATCATGGGGCTCGTCTAAGATCTCTTTGCCCTCTTCCATGATCACATCATATTCCTTGGTGCTTTCCATGATCACATCAAGATTGGTTGCAAGGGGCTTCACTCAAACCTATGGAGAAGATTATGTGGATACCTTTGCACCAGTTGCAAAACTTCACACTATTAGGATCATCCTATCTCTTGCGGTTAATCTTGAGTGGGGTCTATGGCAAATGGATGTGAAGAATGGTTTTCTTCAAGGAGAACTTGAAGATGAGGTCTACATGCACCCTCCACCAGGCCTAGAGCACTTAGTGAAGAAAGGAAATGTGCTCCGGCTCAAGAAGGCAATCTATGATCTTAAACAATCTCCTAGAGCATGGTCAACAAGCTGAGCACCACTCTCAATGGCAAAGGGTTCAAGAAATCTGAACTGGACCATACCTTGTTCACTCTTCCGACCACATCAGGTATAGTTGTCCTTCTTGTGTATGTTGATGATATCATCATCACAGGAAGTGACAAGGCAGGTATCCAATCCACTAAAGACTTCCTTAAATCTGTGTTTGAAATTAAAGACTTGGGAGAGATGAAATACTTTCTTGGCATTGAGATATGTAGATCCAAGGAAGGTTTGTTTCTGTCCCAAAGAAAGTATACACTTGATCTCTTGAAAGATGCAGGGAAACACGGAGGGAAGACAGCAAAAATACCACTAGAGGATGGGTACAAGGTTCCTCGTGAGGGGGAGACTGAAGACAACCGGCCATTCCATGATCCTAAGCTTTATAGAAAGCTTGTTGGTAAGTTGATTTATCTTACCATTACCCGACCTGATATATGTTTTGCTGTGAATCAGGTGAGTCAACACATGCAAGTCCCAAAGCAACACCATTGGCACATGGTTGAGAGGATCCTGATGTATCTAAATGGATCACCAAACCTTAGAGTATGGATGGGATGCAATAAGAGCACTGAAGTGGTGGGCTATTGTGACGCGGATTGGGCAGGAGATAGGCTGGATAGGAAGTCAACCACTGGATATTATACCTTCATAGGTGGGAACCTAGTTACCTGGAAGAGCAAGAAGCAGAAGGTGGTCTCCTGTTCCAGTGCTGAAGCTGAGTATAGGGCAATGTTGAAGCTTACAAACGAGCTGGTGTGGATCAAAGTCATCTTGAAGCATGTGGAGGTTGATCAGTCTACACCAATGACTATGCATTGTGATAATCAAGCAGCGATTCATATAGCTTCCAACTCAGTCTTCCATGAAAGAACCAAGCACATTGAGGTCGATTGCCACAAGGTGAGACAGATGATTGGGTTGGGTGTAACCTTGCCATGCTACACAAGGAGTGAGGATCAGTTGGCGGATGTGTTTACAAAGGCTGCTAGACAGAAGACAATGGAGTCCATCCATGTAAGGTTGGGGCTCATTGATCTAACCCAACTTAGCTAATCCCCTGCTATGAGGTCTCTACTCTTTTTCCCTCATCAAAGGGTTTTATCCCAAAAAGGGTTTTCTCTTTGGTGAGGTTTTTAATGAGGGAGATCTCATAGCCTTCCAAGCTTGACTTGTTCCATATGGTCAAGCTTGAGGGGGAGTGTTAAGTTGAGGCATCTATCTTGGGGTTGATTAGAAAGAAGAGAGAAGAAGGGTTTGGGTCGACCTTGTCCGTACAAGGCCGTACAAGGCCGTACAGGCCGTACAATGTCGTACAAGGCTGTACAGGCCGTACAGGCCGTACAGGCCGTACAAGGTTGACCAAAAGCATTCGTCCAGTTTTTACCTTCCGGGTGAAACCAAAGTGACTCAAGGTGATTCTGCGGCATGGTAAACTTATCCAACCGTTGGAAAGGAAGAAGCTCTCCGCGTGGACAGGATGGCACAAGGCTGGAAAGGATCAGCATCTTGTCAAAGATGCTGATGCCATTTACTTGGCCAGGAAGCCTCCTTTTCAAATAAGCGCGCCCCTGGTTAATATGAGCCACACCTTTTCTTGCTTTACTTTCTGAAAACCCTTGTAGCTCTCTCTATATAAACGAACCCCTTGAGGATGAATAAATCATACAGTTCTCTCTAAACTTTCGAGTCTCATAATGTTCTTCATAGTCTTTCATTAATCTTCTTAGTTCTTAGTCTAAACCGAGTCTTTCTTTCATCAAATCTCTTTCTAGTCTTGTTCTTGTTACTTATTCGTCTAAGATCTTAAAAGATCTTACCAACTACCTTCTCTGGTCACGCCTAGTGAAGACAGCCCTTGGTGGAAAGGGGTTATGGAGCCATTGCATCTCAGGTGCTCCAAACTCGTCCAAAGCTGTCGCCTCTCAAGAGAGCTCATCCAGTGGTGATACTGGCTCTCTTACTGTCTCGGAAGAGAAGTGGCAACAAGATGACTACCTGGTCTTAACCTTTCTCCAAAGCTCCTTAGAAAGATCTATCCTTGAAGCCTACTCATACTTTGAGAGTGCTAAGGAGCTTTGGGAAACCTTAAACAAGATCTATGGTAACATCTCTAACCTCAGTCGAGTCTTTGAAATCAAGAGAGCCATCAACAACCTGTCCCAAGAGAATGAGGAGTTCACAGTTGATCTGGGAAAGTTCAGAGCCCTTTGGTCTGAACTAGAGATGCTGAGACCTCAATCCATTGATCCAGAGGTGTTGAATGAAAGAAGGGAGCAAGACAAGGTGTTTGGTCTGCTCTTAACCCTCAGTCCTTCCTTCAATGACCTTATCAAGCATATCCTAAGGTCTGAGAAGCTTCCCACGCTTGAAGAGGTGTGTTCCCAAGTCCAAAAGGAGGAAGGTTCACACGGGTTGTTTGAAGCAAAGGAGAGTCCTCTCCTTGCTTCACAAGCTGAAGCAGATCCTCATTCCAACAAGGCGGCTTGGCTTACAAGAGGGAGGACAGAAGGGGTCTCAAGTGCGAGCATTGCAAGAGGGATGGACACACCAAGGAGAGGTGTTGGGTGCTTAACCCACATCTCAAACCTGCCAAGTTCAGATGAGCCGTGTCGATGGAGGTTCAAGGAATCAGCTCAGATTCCTTGGGTTGTAAGCAAACCTCCTAAACCCTTAATAAGAGCTTGTGTCTTTGCTTAGTAGTGCATTGAGTGGTGTTTGTGTCCCAAGATCTCCTGGCTTGTTTATTGCATTGTAGTGTGTTCCTGGTCGCTTTTGTCATAGCTTATCCATCATGGTTGTCCTGAAGCATTTAGAAGTTGTCTAAGCTCTTGTTTCATGGTTTTGATAATCTGTTTTGCATAAGCATATCTCATTCTGTCTAAGTTCAATCCGGTTGCATATTGGTTCTAATGCCTTAGTTTAATCCATCAGTGTGCCTTGCATCATTTAGAAGCTGTCTAGGTTGCTTTTATCATTTAGAAGCTGTCTAGGTTGCCTGCATCATTGGTTTTGATTGGAACTGGTGTGCATAGTCTCTTGTAGCTCTCGGATTGAACCCATTGCATTCATATAGTATTGCTTAAGTTGTTGCATCTATTGTTGCATGAAATTAAAAGCCTAAAGTGTCAGTGTATTGTTGAAAGCATACATTGCACTTTAGAGATTGAAAAATGCTTGATCTTGTTCTTGTCATTAGCTTGTTTCAAGATCTTAGCTTGTTGAGGCATTGGTGATCAAACCGGATGTGTGATCTTGGTTTGGTCCCAATGGGATGATCTAATCTTTGCATTGAGTTGTGGTGATGTCAGGTACTCAGGATACAGTGACAAACCAAACCAAGGTGACAAGAGAATGGTCTAATGCCATTGCATATCATCACTGGACGAGTCAGTCCACAAACTACAGGAAGTGTAGTGTGATTGATTATGCAATGAGAGGATGATTCCATTGTATGATACCACATGGACGTGTCAGTCCCAAAGTCTACAAGAAGTGTAGAGTGGGTTATCATACAATGAGAAACTACCTTGTGAGGGCTCTTAAGGTGATTCAAACACCAATTGTTCCTGGTATAAGGAAGAGAGCCAAAACTCACAAGGGTTAGGACATCAAGTCTTGGAAAGACTGATGGTTCCTTAAGACCATGGAACTGTATACACTAATCTCACAAGCTTAGCTCATTCCATAGTCTCGGAGTTAAGCTTGAGGGGGAGTCTAAATGTACATGATCCATGGTCCAGTATCAAGCCGTGCAAGGACTTCAACAAAGGATCACTAAACCGGGTCTAGGCAGTGGCGTGTCTATGCAAAGAGGCTGTTCAGAGCAGCCTTGGTTGTGTGTCTATGAAAGCTCAGTTCAATGCGGCCTCTGTGGTGAGCTGATTGAAAACTGAAGCTGAAAGCTCCACACACCTCCCATCAAGTTGGTGTTGCCATGAAGAGGTTGCAACCGGCCAAGTGTGAGGGATTCAAGTGACAAAGAGGAGTCACTCCTCATCCAAACAAAAAGGGAAGTAACTTGAACTTAATCTATTACAAGTCATTCATCATTTCTTCCTTAATCTTGAAATGGTTCTTAAAATGCTTGAATAGATTGGTTCTGATTGTTAAATGGAATAAGTTCTAGTGCTTGAGCCTTAGTTGAAACCATCATTGATATCTTGCTTCTTTTAGAAGATTGTCTAAGTTGCTAGAATCTCTGGTTTTGTTTAAACTTTGAGCCTTGTCTAATCTTGATAAGTACTGATGCACCTTTGGGATAATGTATCAGGTACCATTACCAGTGCTTGAGCCTCACGGAAGGTGATCATGGTGGTTTCCTAGCTTCTCTAAGGTGGCCTTGAAGTCAGTTGAGAGGGGGAGACCCAAACCGGGTCTATGAAGAGGTCAAGCCGAGTTCTATGAGTGTGAAGCCTTGTGTTGTTGGCTGCACGAGTTTAGGCCATGATCCAGAGTCTTTTGTGTCCAACCACACTGGTTCTAAGGCACAAAGGCTCAATGGCCAATCCCTAGGCCTTGAAAGAACTTACTCTTTCCTTGCCAAGGTTTTATCCAGACCCAATTGTTTAATATTTTCTCTGCTCAACTTGTCTGAATTGTTTATTAGTTGTTTTTGTTTTGTTTGCCTATTAATAGGCATGTACTCAGAAACTAATCTAAGCAAGGAAAACACTTTCCTCTCTCTTTATTCTGTACCTACACGAATCCTCTCTTCTCTCTCTTGTTCTTCAGTTTGTTCATCATGTTCTTCCATTAAAACTCTCTGAATCTCTAAATTTACATGGTATCAGAGCCATAAAAGCTCTTCAAACCTTATTCTTCCTATTCTCTTTCATTTCTTCCGCAAACTTACTCTGTTTCATCTATTCCTCTGTTTCATCTATTCCTCTGTTTCATCACTATGTTTCATTACTCTGTTTCATCACTTAGTTCATTTCGAAATCCTTGAAACACTCTATTACCTGCTGGAAAAGAGAGATTCAAGATGGAGAACTCAAAACTCGTGGCTATTCCAGTGACCTTAACTGGTGTTAACTATCTGCTGTGGTCTCGACTAGCCAAGACAGCACTTGGAGGTAGGGGCTTATGGGAACATGTTTCTGTTGGAGAAGCCCCACCAAAAACCGTCCAAGATAAAGATGGTGTGGAGAAGGTGGTGACTGTTGATGGAAAATGGGGCCAGGAGGACTTCATGGTGATGTCCATTATTCAAAACAGTCTGGAACCATCTATCTTAGCAGCTTACTCTTATTGTGAGAGCTCCAAAGAGTTGTGGGATACACTGCAAAAGGTGTATGGCAACGTTTCAAACCTGAGTAGAGTCTTTGAAGTCAAGAAGGCTATTAACTCACTTCACCAGGAGAGCATGGACTTCAATCAACACTTTGGCAAGTTCAGAGCATTGTGGGCTGAGTTAGAAATGCTGAGACCAAGCACCCTGGATCCAAACGTTCTTAATGAGAGGAGAGAGCAAGACAAGGTCTTTGCTTTGCTTCTTACTCTAAACCCAGGGTACAATGATCTCATCAAACACATGCTCCGGGCTGAGAAGCTACCAACACTAGAAGAGGTTTGTGCTCAAATCCAGAAGGAGCAAGGCTCAGTTGGTCTCTTTGGAGGCAAAGGCGACTTGGTCTTAGCAAACCAAGCTGAAGGAGTTGCAAACAAAGGTTACTTTAAGGCTGAAGACAAGAAGGTGTGGATTTGTGACCATTGCAAGAAGAAGGGTCATGGGAAGGACAAGTGCTGGCTTCCCCACCCTCACCTCAAGCCTCAGAAGTTCAGGACTCCTTACAATGATACAAGAGCCAACTTCTCTGGTGATATGGGTGAGCCATCTGCTCCAGGAACCATGCGCTCCTTCAATGGACTTGGACCTGGTGAGGGAAATATTGACCTTAGGGAATAAAGAAGACAAAGAAATGAAGAGGATGAAGTTGTTGAAATGAGTTGATCAATTATGAGAAGGAGATATGGGGTATTGAGATCGACCAAACTTACCCGGGTGAATGGTAAATGAGCCAAAGTTACCTTGCTGCTTTACTGATGAGTTGTGGATAAGAAAAGGGAAGATAAGAGGCACATGGACAGGCTGGCACAGCTGGAAAAGCAAAAGTAGCATCTGGTCCAAAGATGCCTTATGCCAAAAGCATGTAACCTCTCCCATTGGTCCATTTAGGCTCCTTGGTTGACTCCACATATTCTGGATCTTATAGACCACGAAAACCCTTGTCTTTCCTCTTATATATTGTAAACTCTCTATGGATAATAAAGCTAATGGAGTTTTGAGTCTCTCTCTCTCTAGTTCTTCACTATTCTCTTTAAATCTCTTAATCTCTTACACAAATCAATCCTATTCTCTCTAGATATTTGATAGACACTCTCTAAAACACAAAAGTGTTTATGGTATCAGAGCCAGGTTGCTAAAAGGGTGGGAGTGTGTCGCTTTTCATTTGTAGAAAATCTGGGTTTGTGTTCTTGGTGTTCTTGAGCTGTTCTTGGTGTTTTTGGGTGTTCTTGATGTTTTTCAGCACTATTCTTCATTCTCTGGGTTTGATTGAGGTTATGTGATGGAATCAACCGACATTAGTAGAGAGATGAAGATGAGATCAAGTTATCAAGTGAAGAAAGAGAGAGAAAACGAGTGGGTTTGGTCTAGATGGGCGAAATCAGCTTTGGGGAGCTGTGTATTGTGGATTAGTCATGTAAAGGGGAAGCCTTTAGGAGAAATGGCTACAAAAGAAGGTCAGGCGTGGAGTCTGAGGTGTGAAGAGAGAGCTGTTCAAGAAAACAATCCAATATGTGAGATTGAAACAGCTCATGTGAGGAGATCCGATCTGAAGAAGGTCTTTGAAGTTAAGAGAGATAACATAGACCTGAGGAGAGGAAAGGATGAGATGTATCAGCTTGTGGGGAGGCTGAAAGAAGTGTGGCTGGAGCTTATGGCAAGGCCAGAAGTAGTTCAAGAAAGGAGAGAACAAGATGGTATCTTTTGCTTTCTTGTGGATGAGATGTGTGAGTTTGTTCAGTACACTTGTGATGTGTGTGAGCAGGGCAAGAGTTTAGCTTGGTGGAAGGGTGGTACAAGTTGTAAGAGAGGAAGGTTGAGAAGACTTTCCAAAACGTGGTTCAAGAGAAGAAGAGCTTGGAGGAAGGGCGGTGAGTCTGGTTATTTGAGTGAAAAGATGAGCTTGATGATGATCAAGAAGGCTGCACAATATGTGGTGAGAGGAGAGTGTTCATACTCAGCCTATATGGGTGACTCAGTAGAAGGTAGCAGTGTCATGAAGAAGCAAGAGAACAAAGGAGCAGATGATCCAATCACAAAGAAGGAATGGGATGAGTTTGTCAAGTATGTGTATGCTTTGGCTACGACCCGGAGTCTCGGTGCTCCTGCCTTAGCATCCAAACAGATCATAATTGATTCTGGGGCAACTCATCACATGATCAGTGATAAGAGTCTGATAACTGAAGTCAAGGCTGCAACAGGAGGTGTAAGGATAGCTAATGGGGACACAATTCCAATTGAAGGAGTGGGAAATCTCAAGCTGTTTGAGAAGAACTCATCTGCTTTCTACATGCCACAGTTTACCTCAAACTTGATATCTGTGAAAAGAGCCACGGTGGATCTTAATTGTCAAGTGGTCTTCAGGCCAGATGAAGTGGAGTTTCAAGACTTAAAGACAGGAAAGGTTATTGGCCGAGGGAACAGCAAGAATCAGCTATACCATCTCCAACCAGCTAAGACATCTAATCCCATTGAGTCTAGTTGTTTGAGTAGTACAGCTGATAGATGTGATAGTCTCACGTGGCATGCTAGATTAGGACATCCTCATGCTAAGGCTATTGAACTGATTATGCCTGATATGTCTTTCAATCACCTTGAATGTAAAGCATGCATACTAGGAAAGCATTGTAGGACTGTCTTTCCAGCTTCTGAGACTATATATGAGCATTGCTTTGATCTAGTTCACTCTGATGTATGGACATCTCCATGTATGTCTAGGGACAATCAGAAATATTTTGTGACTTTCATTGATGAGAAGTCAAAGTATACTTGGATCACTTTGCTTCCTTCTAAGGATAGAGTGTTGGATGCCTTTGTTAACTTCCAAACATATGTTACTAACCATTACAATTCTACTGTGAAGGTACTAAGGTCAGACAATGGAGGTGAATACACTAGTCATGCCTTCAAGAATCACTTGGCCAAGCATGGGATAGTGCATCAGACTAGTTGTCCCAACACACCACAGCAGAATGGAGTTGCTGAGAGGAAGAATAGGCACTTGATGGAGGTGGCGAGATCAATGATGTTCCATGCTAATGTCCCAAAGAGGTTTTGGAGTGATGCTGTTCAGACTGCTTGCTATCTTATCAATAGAGTACCAACCATGATCTTGAATAATTTGTCTCCTTTTGAAGTGCTAAATAAAACCAAGCCACACATTGATCACCTGAGGGTCTTTGGGAGTTTATGCTATGTCTTGGTCCCTGGAGAGCAGAGGAACAAGCTTGATGCAAAGAGCACAAAAGCTATGTTCATTGGGTACTCAATAACCCAAAAGGGGTACAAGTGTTATGATCCAATAACCAGGAGGGTTATGGTGTCCAGAGATGTGAAGTTTGTTGAATCTAGAGGGTATTATGAGGAGAAGAAGTGGGAAGACTTAGAGGATCTATCCCAGGCGCCATCAGATAAAGCAACAACTCTGAGGATTGTGCTGGAGAAGCTTGGGATAAACATGTCTCAAGGAAAAGGAAGGAGAGCTCCTGAAGCAGCAGGAGAAACAATCCCTCTTGATCATGAGAGGGGGAATGAATCTGAATCAAGTGGGCAAGAGCAGAACCAAGATGATGATTCAGGTATTCATGATCAAGGTGTACCACATGAAGTTGAGAACACGGGTCAGGCTGGTGAAGATGAGCAGCATGAAGTGTCTACTGGTTCAGGAAAGGATGAAGATCAGTCTAGTAATGATGAGCAAGGAGAGGAGACCAGATTAGAAGAAGAACAAGTACAGAACCAGGAGACACAATCTGAGGATCAGGTCCAACCATTGAGAAGGAGCACACGGATTAGGAAGGATCCTTCCAACTGGGTAAACACGAGAGTGTACTACAATGCCCAGGCTGTGGAGCATCCTTCTCAAGCTGTGTGTTCCTTTGCAGAGTATCCAGAAGAACACATGGTGTTTATGTGTAACTTGGATGAGAATGAGGTTCCAAGGTCCTATGAAGAAGCCATGAAGGATAAAGAGTGGAGAGAATCAATAGGTAATGAAAGAGATGCCATGATCAGGAATGACACATGGTATGAAAGTGAGCTACCTAAGGGAAAGAGAGCTGTGACGAGTAGATGGATCTTTACTATCAAGTACAATGCTGATGGTACTATTGATAGAAAGAAGACAAGGTTGGTGGCAAGAGGGTTCACTCAGACTTATGGGGAAGATTACATTGACACTTTTGCTCCAGTTGCTAAACTTCATACAATCCGGATTGTATTGTCCATTGCTACAAATCTAGAGTGGGATTTATGGCAGATGGATGTGAAGAATGCTTTCTTGCAAGGTGAGCTTGAGGATGAGGTTTATATGCTTCCGCCCCCTGGTCTTGAACACCTAGTGAAGCCAGGGAATGTGTTGAGATTGAAGAAAGCAATATATGGTTTGAAGCAGTCACCTAGAGCCTGGTACAGAAAACTGAGCACAACTCTAAATGGGAGAGGGTTCAGGAAGTCTGAATTGGATCACACTCTCTTCACTCTGGTTACACCATCCGGGATCATTGTGATACTGGTGTATGTTGATGATTTGATTATCACAGGAAGTGATAAGGCTGGGATTAAAGCCACAAAAGAGTTTCTCAAGTCAGTATTTGATATCAAAGACTTGGGAGAGATGAAGTATTTCTTGGGGATTGAGATATGCAGATCAAAGGAGGGTTTATTTATGTCTCAAAGGAAGTATACAATGGATATGCTGAAGGAGACTGATGTTCTTGGAGGAAAGATAGCCAAGACACCTCTTGAGGAGGGGTATAAGGTTTTGCGTGAGGGGGAGGTTGAAGAGAATCAGTTGTTTGATGATGCTAAGCTGTATAGGAAGATGGTTGGCAAAGTGATCTACTTAACTATCACCAG